>VMDO01003782.1:0-136755 GCA_007922755.1 Pedetes capensis
AATCAATTTTACAAGCCATATTTGTCTTCTAATAGTGCTAAATTGTAGTTAAATTAAATTTCTTATTACTATTTTTTAATTGAAAGCCTTTTTTAATTTTCATGTTTTTATATTTATTATTTATTGAATTAATATTTACTGCAGATAATTGAGAAAATACAGAGAAATAAAAATAATAGCCACATATCCCATACATTTCTTATCATTCTGTTATATATTTTCTTGTAGGTATACACTATGGTGCCATATTATATAATATTGTTTTGCAGCATGCTATTTTCAGTAACAAATACATTATAAACATCTTTTCATATCAGTAAGTTCTTTGCTGTAGCATCATTTTAATGGCTTCCTGATATCATAAATATAACATGTTTAATCCTCTATTGGACACATAGAGCAATGCTATGCATACCTTATCTACATCTTTAATTATTTCCTTTGGAATTTCTGTTGCTATTGTTGTTAGGTGCCATTGAATCCGTATCAGACTCATAGTGACCCTGCTTACAACAGGCAAAACTATTGTCAGTGCTTCTCTGCTAGTCATAGGGTTTTCAATGGCAGATTGATTTTTGGGAATGGATTGCTGGGTCCGTCTCCCAAGCCTATAGCACCTGGTGTTCCCAGGAGGTCTCCAATCCAAGTACTAACCAGGCCTAACCCTGCTTAGCTTCTGAGATCTGATGGGATCAGATGCCACAGGGCCACGGCTGCAGGCTTAGAATTTCTAGGTATACGATTTCATATGCTCAAGAATTTTCTTCACATTCCTGTAAGGAATGACTGTATACTAGAGTGCACATTAGATAATTTCCCTGGAAGAATTGTCATATTGGTAGATACAAGTCATTATTGTTATTTTCACATAGATTTTTTTTAAAACCAAAGAGATTAAAAAAAATTTTTCTTCAGTGGTGTTATTCATCTTATTCATCTTTTTTCTTACTATTTCTTGTATTAAGGTTCTTAACCTTTTATACTATTTTATAAATATTTCTAGTTTATCATTTTAATTTTATTTATTTTTACTGTATAAGAGTTTTATGAAGCAAGATCCACTAATTTTTTCACATTTGGTTTTGCCTTTACTATAAAAAGGCCTGAGTTACAAAGTTTTGACATACTTAATGGCTATAAACTAAAAGTGTCTTATAGCAGATAACCTTTACATGCCAGATTCCAAAACTTTTAAACTGCCTTGAAAAAGAACTGAGTTTCTACATATGCTGAATATTAGTTGAATAAAGGGGGAAAAAAGTGATGGGGAGGCTTTATTTATAAATTTAAAAGTCCTCGCCTCTAGTAATGAAAGATACAATATAAGACAGACAAGATCTGTTTGCTCATACAGCTTTCATTCTTGTTAAGGAGAGAGACAACCAAATAAAGTATATAATTGTTGATGCCTCCAGGAGCTGAGGGGGAAATGAATAGGGAACTGGAATGGGTCCCACTTTCCACCAGACATCTAGTCCCCCTGGAGGAGAAGAGGTGCTAGGGGTGAGAAGGAGGTAGTGAAATGTCCTTTCTAGGACAAAGGCAGCTGATGTGTGGTTCCTGGCCTGAGCCTGTCTGCAGCCTCTGGTTACCTGCCCACCGTGACCTAAGAACATAAATTGAGAGTTAGTATCTAAAAGCTTTCATAGGCAGCTCTTAGAAAATTTTATGCTTGTTAAATCAAGTAACTCTTAAAAGTGAGGTTTATATTCTCTCTGTCTTTAAAAAAATTCTTTTAGTCATATATTATTGTATTTTCCTCCATTGTCAGTTGACAAAGGACTGAAGGGAAAAATCTGGTCTGGACCTCAGGTAGTTTGGGAAATAGAGGGCTGGGGTTCGGCTCACTTGGTAGAATGCTGTTCTACACTCTCTGAGGCCCTAGATTCAATCCCCAGCACTGCAAAAATAGGAGGATGTGGAAATCCACTCCTAAAACAATCCTGAAACAATCTGCCATGAAAGCCCTACAAATAGCAGAGAAGTACTGACGTAGTTGCCGGGCATGGTCCAGTGTCGGGAAGTGTTTCGTTCTGTTGTACATAGGGTTGCTATTAGTTGGATCCAACTCAACAGCACCTAATAACAACAGCAACAAAGCTTTTTGAATATTACATTAAAACTTTAGTGTTTTCATACATTCCCTGGTTGAATGACCTTTCCGGTAAGATTTTAGAATCCATTTTCCATGACTGAGGTATTATTTCTGTGAGAATATTTCTTTCAATTTTAGATTACTGGATATAATGTGACATATATCAAGACAGAAGATAACATGCTGTTCAACCTAAAACTGAACTTGCTAATGTGACAGTGGATGATGGTATATAATATGCTATGGAATGCATATGGCAAAATTTGAGTACATAGTTATATCCTAATGAATACATTATTCTTAACTATTAAATGTAATATGAGAACTACTTTGCCATTATTCAATGATTTTGTATGCCTAGTAGTAAGAATCTGTTCACTTTTAGCATCTTTTTTTTATCCCCGGCAGTGCTGGGGGTTGAACCCAGGGCCACACATGCTTTCCAAATGTTCTGTCACTGAACTGCACCCTCAGTCCAATTTTTACTTTTTATTTTGAGTCAGGGTCTCACTAAGTTATACAGGCTGCCTCTGGCCTCAAACTTTCAATTCTCCTTCTGCCACCTCCCATATCACTGGAATTACAGGCCTGTGCCATCACACCTGGCATTTTCAGCATATGTTTAATACATTCATTTTCAATGTAACTTCTATCATGTCTAAATTTGTTTTCAAAACTCCTCAAATTATATTAATCCTTAGTGAATAGTAGTGCTTTCTTGCTTGCATCAATTTCTTCTTGGGCTTGGGGTGTAGCTCAGTGGTAGGGCGCTTGCCCAGCATACACAAGACCCTGGGTTTTGATCTCTAGCACCTCAAAAATAATAACTAAATAGATAAATAATCTTATAGCTAGAAGATGAATGATAGTATATTTTAATGATCTGGGGTTAATTTTGCCTAGGTTTTTTTTTTCTGTAGGAAGAACTTTTCCAACTTTAAAAAATAAGGTATTTGCTTTTTATTCAGAGATTTCTTGTTAGGTGTAATCGAATCGGTATCTGACTCGTAACGACCCTATGTACAACAGGTGAAACACTGTCAGTGCTTCTCTGCTACTCATAGGGTTTTCAATGGCTGATTGGTTTTTGGGAGTGGGTTGCTGATTTCTTCTCCCACTCAGAGACTCAGCTGCTAGGATTTAATACTGTTCAGATTTCGTAATAATAGGAGGACTATTCTAGTAGCTCGGATGACTGGAGCAAACTGCCAGTGATGTGTCCTTCTCTAAGTACTGTGCTGATTGATTCCAGGGGCTGTGTGATGATCACATCTCTGGGGCTGTTGGACCAAGCAGGGCTGGACTAGAGGCAGTGAGAGCCTATACCCACCCTGGCCAGCTGTATGGTTCTGGAGTCAGGCTGCCTACTAGTGCTTCTGCCCTTGTCACCTGTGGGCTTCACCATGAAACTTTACATCTTCACACCTCTGCTTCTCATCTCTAGCACAGGTGTGGTGTCTCCTCCATTGAAGTCTATTGTGAGGTTGATGTGGGGTTTATCTGTGCAAATCACCCTGACCATCATGTGCATATAATAAGAACTCTAATGGTTGATTTCATTCTTACTGCTCTCATTGTGGTGATAATGTGGTTACTATTTCAATTATTATTATTATTACAGTCTACTTCTCTCACATAGTTCCAGGTTAAGAAGCATTACCTAAATGCTTCCATTTCCTCTCATTTTCCAAAGGGTGAGGGTGTGTGTGTGTGTGTGTGTGTGTGTGTGTGTGTGTACATGTGCACTATATTTGAAATATGATTAAAGTTTAATATGTATAAGATAAAAGTGTACATTAAAAATTTTTATCAACAAGGAGAACCTCAAGAACCCAATAACCAAATAAGTACAACAAAATAATAAATAAATAAAAATAATAATAAATGAGCTAAATCTCATGTTCTGACATGGAAGGAAAAATGACTGTCAACAGAGGTCAAGCTTTTTACACATGATACAAAAAAAATAATAAAAAAGAATCATAAGCATGAAAAAGCTGTGTTGGCAACAGTGGTGAGGGTAATGGGTGTTGGCAAGCGGGAGCAGTGGGAAGCACAGAAGAGCCATTGACAAACTCAGCTCTGCAATGGTGGGAAAAGGAATTAAATGTGTCCTCGTGCCTGAGTGGTCCTTGAGTCACATCTCTACCTCAGGTACAGAAATGAGTGAGAGGGAAAAAAAGCACAGGAGATGACAGCCATTTTAATATCAAATTATTTAGAAGATCAAGGAAGAAGCCAGGAATGTGAAGAGCTCTACCAACTACAACTGGGGAACTTGAATGCCCCTATGACAGAACAAACTAAAAGTTGGCATTTATTGAGCACTTTTTATATGCCAAGGGCTATTCTAATTATTTCACATGTATCATTTAATCTTTACAACTCAGACCATTAATCTTAAAGGATGTTGTTGTTAGATACTATCCAGTTGGGTCCAGTTCATAGTGACCCTATGTACAACAGAATGAAACACTCCCTGACACTTTGCCATACACACAATCTTTGTTATGTTTAAGCTCATTGTTGCAGCAACTGTGTCAATCCATCTAGTTGAGAGTCTCCTTCTTTTTGTTGACCCGTCACTCTCCCAAACATAATGTCCTTTGCCAGGGATTGTTCCCTCCTGAAACATGTCCAAAATACATAAGACAAAGTCTAGCCGTCCTTGCTTCCAAGGAGCACTCTGGTTGTACTTTTTCTAGGATGGATCTGTTGGTTCTTTGGGCAGTCCATGGTATATTCAATATTCATCTCCAGCACCATAATATAAAAGCCTCAGTTCTTCTCCTGTCTCCCTTATTCAGTGTTCAACTTTCACAAGCATATGATCTGAGTGAAAATACCATGGCATGAGTTAGGCACACCTTTGTCTTTAATGTTACATCTTTACCTTTCAACACTTTGAAGAGGTCTTTTGCAACATCTTTTCCTAGTGCAATGCATTTTTTAATTTCTTGATTGCTGCGTCCATGGATATTGGTTATAAAACTAAGTAAAGCAAAATTTTGGACAACTTCAGTCTTCTCCATTTGTCATGAAGTTGCATACTGACTCAGTTGCAAGAATTTTTGTTTTCTTGATGTTGAGATGCAATCTATACTGAAGACTGCATTTTTTGATTTTTATCAGTAAATGTCTCAAATCCTCTTCATTTTCATCAAGGAAAGTTGTGTCATTTGCATAATGCAGGTTGTTAATGAGTCTTCCTCCAATCCTGATGCCACGTTCTGTTTCATAAAGTCCAGCCTCTCAGATTATTTGTTCAGCACAGAGATTGAAGAGGTATGATGAAAGGATATAGCCCTGATACAACCTTTTTTGACTTTACATCAAGCAGTGTTTCCTTGTTCTGTTTGAATGACTGCCTCCTTGTCCATGTACAGATTCCTCATTAGTACAATTAAGTGGTCCGATATTCCCATTCTTCACAATGTTATCATAATTTGTTGTGATCCACACAGTGAAATGCCTTTGTGTAGTCAATAAAACAAAGATAGACATCTTTCTGTTGTTCTCTGCTTTTGGCTGATATTCATCTAACATCAGCATTAATGTCCTTGGTTCCATGCCCTCTTCTGAATCTAGCTTGATTTTTCTGGCAGCTGTCTGTCAATACACTGGTACAGTTTGCCATACTGTGGAGCATGCATGTTGTTGTAATGCTAAAGGCTATGTCACTGGTATTACAGGCACCAACAGGGTCACCCATGGTGGACATGTTTCATCTGAGCTTCTAGATATAGACAGACTATGGGGAAGGATCTGGCTGCCCCCTCCTGAAACAATTAGCCATTGAAAACCTTGTCAGATATAGTACAAGAAAATGAGCCCACCAGGTTGGAAGGCACTCAGATGCCTAGGTAAGAGTTGCCTTCTCAAAGTAGAGTTGACCTTAATGATAGAAATGGAGTAAAGCCCCAGAGACCTCCATTTGCTGGTGTGGCATGACTCAAAATGAGGAAAAATCAACTGAAAATATCCATTAATTATTGGAACATGGCATGTGCATAGTATGGATCTAGGTAAATTAGAAATCATCAAAAGTGAAATGGAGCACATGAACATTAGCATTCAAACATCAGTGAGCTAAAATGGACTAGTATTGGCCATTTTTAATCAGATAACCATATGGTCTACTATGCCAGGAATGACAGCTTAAAGAGAAATGGGGTTGCATTCATCATCAAAAAAGACATCTCAAGATATGCCCTGAAGTATAATACTGTCAGTGATAGAATAATATCCACATGTCTACAAGGAAGGCCAGTTAATATGGCTATTATTCAAACGTATGCATCTGCCACTAAGACCACAAATAAAGATAGGGAAGATTTTTACCAGCTCTGTAGTCTGAAATTGATCAAACATGCAATCAGGATACAGTGATAATTATTGCTGACTAGCATGCAAAAGTTGGCAACAAAGAAGGAAATATAACTTTGATAACAGAAATAATGCTAGAGATTGCATGATAGAATTTTACCAAGCCAATAACTTTTTCACAGGAAATACGTTTTATCACCAACGTAAACAGCTATGGTACAAATGGAATTTACCAGACAGAACATACAGGGACCAAACTGATTACAGTTTTGGAAAGAGACTATGGAAGTCCTCAGTATTAGAAGTCAGAACAAGACCAGGTGCTGATTGTGGATCAGACTATCAACTGCACACATGTAGGTTCAAACTGAAACTGAAGAAAATGAGAACAAGTATATGAGAGCCAATATATGACCTTAAATATATCCCACCTGAGTTCAGAAACCAAGAACAGATTTGATGCATTAGATTCTAATGATGGAAAACCAAGAAAGGGGATCCAACCAAATGTGGAAATTATCGAGTGATATTATTAATCTTGCCTGCAGCCATAGGGCTGTAGCATCTGATCCCATCAGATCTTGGAAGCTAAGCAGGGTCGGGCCTGGTTCGTACTTGTGAGAGAGACCAACCGGGAATACTAGATACTGTAGGCTTAGGAGAAGGACCCAGCAACCCACTCCCAAAAATCAATCTGCCATTGAAAATCCTATGAAGAGCAGAGAAGCACCAAGGATAGTGTTTCACCTGTTGTACATAGGGTCGCTATGAGTCAGACACCAACTCCACAGCACCTAACAACACAACAACAACAACTTGGGAGGTTCCTAGAGACAAAAACCAGCATGTAGCTCCCTTGTGTTGTTATGTTGTAAAGAATAGATTTGATGTTTAAAATGGAGACATTGCATTACACAACTAGTTATAAAACTAGCTGTTGCATTATTGCTCATGAAGCTCAAGCAAGCATTTTTGGAGAACTCATTTCTGAGCACTGACTGTGCTTTAACCCTTTCACACCCCTTAAGCCACAAATTTATTTGGTAATTCATGCCGGTTTTGCCATCATGGACCCCTGAGAGCTGGTTCAGCCTTCCAAAGTACCCTCATTTAGTCCAGATGGTCCTTCTGGACTCTTCTGCTCTAGCATTCAATGCTTTGTCCTGGCATGCAGGCTTCCGTGACTGGCACATGTCATTTTAAACCAAACAAGGATCAGATTTTCCTTTTGCATGCACTAACCCTACTGTCACATGAAATAAAACCTCAGTGATTATGAAATCTGATTGCTTTCATCTTTGCTACAAGATCAATAGAAAATTCTCTTTCTGTCTTTAATGCTTTCTTTTGTACACCTAATAAAAGATGAGAAAATGAAGTTCAACTGAAAGATAAAATTGTTTGTATTCATAGACAACTGCTGAGTTCACCCTGAGGAATTGAAGTCCTTGTCCATTTGCTGTGGACATCTTGCTGTCCTCCAGTGTTAGCGTCCATGTTTTGGAAAGAAGATTTAGAATAGTTGGAGGAGTGTTTGTTTTCTCCCTTCTGTAGATGAGCTGGCTGAATGAGGAGTATGAAGGGGCAGAAGGAGCATGGGGACCTCTGGCTCAGGGTGCACTTGTCACTGAACAAAGGGCATTGGCAGCAAGAGTGCAGCAGGTGTTGTGTTTGAACGTACATGCATGCACACACATACATGTGTATACAAGAGATAAGAAAACCACTTAGGAGAAGATGTGTTAGTCTCTGATTATTGACTGTCATAAACAACTTTTATTCTCCATTTATGTGAAAGAGTCAACTGCTTGAAATCAAGATTTTACTTATAATTTTTTTAATGCAAGAACTAGAGCTATTGCTGCCATCACTAACCCATTTAAACTTCACATACCACATAGATTGGTGGTTCCATCTAGCACAGATAGCAACAAACTGTGTCCACAAAGATGGTGCTAGGTCATGTGAGGAAAGTGAGATTTTGCTTAGCAATCTACTAGAGTCTAGGAAGTGTATGGGTCATTTGCAAGAGGTTTTCACACATATAGATAAACACAATTAAAGTTATATCCCTTAATTGGGTAAGCCTCAGCTTTGAGGAGAACCCAACTTTTCAGAAAAATTTAGTTCTCTGGATCTAGACTGTATCTTCATTCATATTTTTATCTGCAGTATCTACCATTAATATTTTTAATATACACAAATACTTGTTTATTGGTGGAGAAGTCTCAATGAAAGTTAGAAACTAATATTCACAAAGACCCTAGTGATTTTCATTTGAGGAAACACATTTGGGATGTAGCATAATAAAATTTTCAGTTAATTTATTACCCTTGTATATTTAAAACACTCTTTTCCCTATGATCATGTTAGTAGAGAAAGCTTGTTGGAGGCATCAGAGAATCATCATGATGGATGCACAGAATGAGTCCTTGAGCGTTTTATTGCCCCAGAACAGCAGTGATGTTGTGGGACATTCCTGTCATTCTACACCAGGGAAGGTGTCAGGATTTGCCATGATAGATGGGAGGAGCCACACAGATGTACATGTACTAAACCCAGAGGCCCTGGAAACTCTTCTTTGTTTATTTTCCTTTAGGCTTCATTGCTCTCACTTAAAGAAAAGAAAAAAAAAACAACACAAATTCTTACTCCCTTTTTGTATATAATGTTGTTTGTTCTGCTAAAGAGATTGTGGTTCACACTAGTAAGGAGAAACAATAAATGAGAACAGAGGTTTGTTAGAGGGTATGTGGAAGGGCACCCACACCCACCGCTACCCACAGCTCACTTACTCATGGCTTATAATGAAGTGAGAATGGTCTAAGAACATCACCCTTGTTTCCTTTGATCCCCTTTTTATAGCTTTTCAAATGTTTATTAGCCATTTAGACCCTCAGAATTGCTTAGCAAAATAAACAGTTACACTTTAGATTTTCACTATCAAATAGAAATGGTGTTTTCAAAAAGGAATGACTCCAAAAGATGAAGTTTTAGGAACATATATAGTAAACCTTTTTTTTATAATCTGCTATGAGGCTTTTGTGATTTGTTCTTTCTGGCATAAAGTGACATGATAGAGTTGGAATTGGATTGCAGCCTACACTGATGTTCAAATTCTGCCCCTCCCCCCTCGTTACTTTGCCAGTCTACTCATATTTATTTTTTGGTCCTTGGCTTTTTTTTACATTCTAGATTTTTTTTTTGCTAAGTTTTTTTTTAATAATATTCCATTTCATTTCTTTTAGTGCCTTGTGTTATTTCAGTTGTTGAAATTGTATAGAAATTTCTTGAAATCCAGGCATAGCAATAATTTGTGACCAATGCTAATTTTATTGTCTATATAAGTTGTTTTTAGTTAAAACACATAGAAATATATCAAGAAAGATGACTTGCAACATTTATTACCTAAGTTAAAAATGCTCTTTGGAAATAAGCTAGAATAAAAAGGAAAACTTGGTTCTTTCACCAAGTTTCCAGGGTTCTTCTATGGAAGGGGAAAACTCCTGGTTTTCAATACCCCATCTGGTCTTCTGAGGCTTTTCCCCAAGGATCTGTGCTAACTTCTGCCACATAGATCGCACCCGATGATGGACATAGCCCATGGCAAAGAGGCCAGGGAAGGAAAGCAAATGGACTTCTGTGATAATACACGAGGGACAAACAGCATCCTGCTTGCCGAATAAGTGCTAGAAAATGCTCTCAAACAGAAGTAGAAATAGGCCCCAGTAGGTTCCAGCATTCTTACGTTGGCTGGGATTCGGGTTCTAAATGTGAGTCCGTGTATTCTGTGAAGTAGACCATTGACCTACATGTTAGTCCTTTATCTTATTTTTAAGTTGTTTTTAAGTTATGGGGGGGGGGCAGAGTTCTCCAGATTAAATCACACACGAAACATTGATTTAATATCTTAAGGCATGTTGGAAACCAACCGAGTCTCTGTTGTTAATTATGAAAAAGTAGTAGAGATGTATTAATAAAAGGCTGGTGATTTGTTTTTAAACTACAATAGCTTAACACCTACAGAATTGGGTGGCCTGTACAGGGTCCTCCAGCAAGACAACAAACAAGACTGTTTCTTGTTTGTTATGGCTGACAAGGCTGCGCCCTTTCTCTGTAGCAGCCCGACAGTGACAAGAAAGCAAACTCTTGTGATACACTACCCTTAGGAAACATTATATAATTTACTAGCCTGAAAAATAAAGGTATGGTGGGATCTTTTAGAAATGTTTTTATTCCAAGTTTATTTATTAAATTTCTTAGGTATCATTGTCTCTATTCTTGGTGGGTCTATGATTTTTTGTGTGACCCAAAATTAATCTCACTTCTTACAATATCTAATTCCCTTTCAATTGTATGATTCAGAAAGTCTGAAAGGTAGATTTGGCATGGTAGGTTAAAAAACAGTAACCTGAATATGGAGATAATGATCATTCTAAAACTGAGAGACCATGTTCAAGGAATGCTTCGTTCTCTGCACTTCTTGGATGAAGATAAAGAATCTGCCTTAGCTATGTGCTGGCATTAAAAGAAACACATAGACCAATGGAACAGGATTGAGAGCTAGAAATAAATCCATGCATCTGCAGCCAACTTGTCTTCAATGAAGGCAACAAGACTACATATTGGTGAAAGGATAGCCTTTTAAATAAGTAGTGCTAGAAAAATTGGATATCTACATTGCAAAAAAAAATGGAACTGTACCTCATTTCTCACCATATACAAAAGATGGATCAAAAACAGAATGTTACTACATTCTGAATTTGAAGTTTTTCATATGCAAGGAAGACTCATTTTCATTAACATACCTGTGATATGTCACCAATTTCTGAGCTGAAAGATTGAATAGCCTCATAGGAGGCCTGTGTCTGCACCATAAAGGTAGTGTTCTGTTAGGATGCTGATAGTTGGACTAACAAAGTTAACATTCAGTTAGGATGACCATCTGGTATGTGATGGTGAAGTTCCTGAGTCAACTTTGGGCTCCAGTAGTACTCAGTGAAATTTTATGAGCGGTTCAAAGTCCATGATACTTAACATTTCACTTGATTTTAAGTTTTACTGTCCTAGAGATTCAGAAACATTAGTTCCTTTCAAAAGGTGCTTGTATGTTTCGCATTTAATTTTCTTCATATAATTTAAATCTAAAATTCTGGTTATAATTGCTTTTTAAATTTTTATCAATTATTTTAAGTATACAACTTTGTGAGGTACCTAAATAAGTTGATAATTGACAATTTGATATGTGTATACAATATATAATATCTGATTTGTTAAAAATAACTTTATATAAAACAAAAGCAGTGAAGTGTGTCTTCTAAATAATATATTTGAAAAATAAACTCAATTATTTTTCTTTCCCTACTCTCTCTTCTCTCTATTGTTAAACAAATAAGGAAGTTGAAGAAATTTTTCTCTCCTGTTATCTTTTGTAGGACTTAAAGTCAAACTGGCCACCACCCCTGCCATCAAAAACAAAAAACAAAAAAACAAAGAACTCCAAAGCTATAGAAAGACCACCTCCTGTGCTCATACCTGATCCTTTAGGACAGTTGTTCTCTCTCTGAGCCCTTCAGACACTTGCTACACTGAATTGAAATTCTCAAAAGACAGTTGTCTCCCACTTGATTCTAGATGAAGCCCTTAAGATGTATATTGTCGTTGTTGTTGTTGTTAGGTGCCCTCGAGTTGGTATCTGACTCATAGCGACCCTCATAGGGTTTTCAAGATGTATATTGTTGTTGTTGTTGTTGTTAGGTGCCCTCGAGTCGATATCTGACTCATAGCGACCCTCATAGGGTTTTCAATGGCTGACTGTTTCAGGATTGCCTTGGGAGTGGACTGCCAGGTACTTCTCCCATTTTTGCGGTGCTGGGAATTGAACTCTGGACCTCAGAGACTACAGCGCAGTGCTCTACCAACTGAGCTAAATCCCAGCCCAAGATGTATATTGGACATGGTTTATTCCATATTTGTGTGAAGTGTATAGGATAAATAAATGAATTTAAAGACTGAAGCTCAGGATGGAAACAAAGACTTATGAGACCTTGTTATTATTGGTATATTGAAGAGAGAAATTATATGGTATCAATTATTAGTGAGTTGGGGTTCCCAGAAGGTAAAATCAGCACAAACAGGAATAATAAAGGAAGCCTTATTGAAAGGGTAGGTTTTGAGCTGGGCTTTACAGATGAGAAAATGGGGAATAACAGTACTGAGAGGAACAAGGCTAAGGTGAATTTTTAGCAATGTCCACATTCTGAATTAGTACAGAAGGCTGTGCACGGGAAATGTTAAGAGATAGCTTGGTTATCAAATTTTCCTCACCACCCCCAGCCCTAACTCTCTATCCCACACCCTAGCCTCCCTTTTTGGACCCAGATAAACATATGTATTCCTGCATTTATTATAGCTCCCTAGCTCTCCACCCATCTTTAAAAAGAGAATCAGAGCCTCTAATCACAGCAACTCGAGAAGTTGAGGCTAGAGGATTGTGAGTTCCAGGCCAGAGGCAGCCTGCACAATGTAATGAGACTTTGTCTCAAATATAATAAATTTTAAAAAGTGGCTGGGGTGCAGTTCAGTGATAGAGCACTTGCATAGCATGCACAAAGTACTGAAAAAATATATAAATATATGTACTAACATTGATAGGCTGAACATTTAAATTCTTGGATTTTTCCTTTGAATGTGTCATTTCTTTTTCTGAGATGTTTTTCTTAAACAAATGGTCAAGCAATTTCCATCACCCACTCTCCGTCTTCCTCCCCACTTCCCTATATACCTGTCACAGTCTGACCTCCTATGGATAGTTGCCCCTCCTCCAAGGAACCTGGGGGACTGGGGCCCTTGTCTCCCTTCTCTTCCTATGTAGCCCCATGTCTACACACCCTTAGCCCTTCACTGAGCAACTCCCTGTTGGAGCTGTCATGCCTGCAGACGCAATGCCAGGTCATGTTTCTTAATGTTGTTTTCATGAGTTTGTGGGGATTTTAAGCTTTTCTCAAGAAACAGACTTACAAAACCCACATTTTTTGGTCCTCAAAAGAGGTACTACTACCTTTTAGTAGTAGTAGTAGTAGTACTAGTACTAGTAAGGTACTACTACCTTAGAGAGGTACTACTACCTCTCTAGTAGTAGTTGTCCCTGTAAAGAACCATAGAAGATACTGTTGAGAGAACTAGCCTGAATTTTTTTCTGTTCATTTTGAGATCGTTGTTGTTGTTAGGTGCCATTGAGTCGGTGTCCAACTCATAGCGACCCTATGTACAGCAGGCGAAACACTATTGTTAGTGCTTCTCTGCTATTCATAGGGTTTTCAATAGCTGATTGTTTTTTGGGAGTGGGTTTCTGGGTTCTTCTCCCAAACCTACAGCACCTAGCGTTCCTAGGTGGTCTCCTGTCTAAGTACTAACCAGGTCCGACCCTGCTTAGCTTCAGAGATCTAATGGAATTGGACACCACAGTGGCAGACTGCAGGCATTCTGATATTAGAAATCTATAATCTGCTCACTCAGAATATAGAAATTCTCAACTTTAGGAAGAGGCCAACAGAAGGAAAAATGTGTTGGCTCTTAGAGATTTTCTGAAAGGAAAGATGGTTTTCAGTGTGCTAGTCCAGAAATGAGTGTCTCCCCTCCATGACAAGAGAAAATGAGAATGATTATTCATAATAATATTTAAGTAGATAAGGTTTTCCTTTTATGGGCAAGAAGATCGCTCTACCCCAACCCTGCTTAGACCATAGCTTAATCCTAGACTCTACCAAGAATTATTGGAGCATCACTTAAACCAATCTCTACCAGATTTCTTGATTGAGAAATAATAGGTGGGGGTTCTTTGTACTTTGGGTAATTTTCACAATTTCATAGGATGTTAAAATGTAAAAGATTTAATCATGGGATACTTTGCCACATTTTACTTGTGTGGTGGTGATTTTTCTTGTAAAGTAATATGTATCTAGGAAGGAAAATACTTCTATATTATTTTAGTAAAAGAATTCCAAATTTTAAGCCTAATTTTGTGGTCTATAGTTGTAAATAAAGACTCCTCTAAGTCCAGCAGAGACTTTTTGGGATTGATACTAATGGAAGAAGGTGTTTTTCCTTGTCCAGTCTTGTGCTGTCTACCTGATGGCATCCAACTTCAAGCCTGGTGTACAAGAACCTCATACAAAATGTGCCTTGCTGGCTGCCTGCAGAGTAGGAAGTGAATTTCCAGCCTACACACTGAAGCTTTCTTGGGAGCATGATCTTGACTGTTTTGTCTTTGCTTTTAGGAGTTCTAAATTTGTGTGAAGCCCATCTGGTATTGTTGGCCCCAAATCTGCATGAGATCAGCTATCACAGTGGGACCTTTTGCTCTCTGTGATCTTTAGCCCAGCTAACAAATCACAAATGCTCCACACAGATAGGCTCTGAGGTGCGTCCTCTCTGAATGCTTCAAGAGTAGGATTGTTTTCTTTGTAAAAGGAGAGTTTATACTGCTAATATGTTTTTGAAGCAGTTCCTAGGACATCTATTAAAATTGATACTAAATTTTTGGTAAAATTCAGGCACTATTACTATAAGGTTTGATAAACATGGAATTTTAGGTCACATCCTAGCTGTACATCTCACAAGGTTGGGATTCCTGTTTCTGAGGAGAGGCCCAACAAGTACCTGCTGATGATTCTGATGCCACTTGTCATCTATATTTTGAATATGTTGGTGAAAAGGAAAGAAAGAAAGAGAAGGAAGGAAGGAAGGAAAAAAGGATTCAGTCTAAGAAAAAAGTCTTGTTCCTCTTAGAAGTAATACACTGTAGACAATATGAGCTTCAGCTCAGGAACCAGCTGACCTGGGATTGAATCCCATCTCTGTCACACTTTCTCATAATCTCGGTTGGTTTATGCATCTGTGAAATTGGATGTGATTGTATCTACCTTGTGAGGTGGTTGTGAGGAATCAGTGCGTGGTAACAGTTAAAATACTTGATTTGGTCCTGGCTCCGTATAAGCACCGAGAATGTTTGAAGGTTTATCATGTGTTCTTGTCACTTCTATTTTGTTTCTAAAATAGATACATTATTCTACATAATGTGTGTATGTATATACACACACCCATACACACATTATATAGAATAATGTATCTATTTTATACACACACACACACACACACACACACACACACACACACACACACTATACAGAATATAGGACCTGGTAGCCCACTCCCAAAAAACAATCAGCCATTGAAAACTCTATGAATACCAGAGAAGTAGAGGAGCATTGACAGTAGTGCCAGGTATGACATAGTATTGGGCAGTGTTTCCTCTGTTGTACATAGGGTCACTATAAGTCAGTCACAACTCGACAGCACCTAAAAACAACTTCATCTATCTATCTATCTATCTATCTATCTATCTATCTATCTACCTATATCTATCTGTCTGTCTGTCTGTCTTCTGTCTGTCTATCTATCTATCCTATAGATTGATCCCTGGGAAAACCTTAGCAAATTTCTAAATCTTCCCATGAGAGACTATAGAGTAAGAGGAGATTGGAAGGCATTGTGTAGACTTTAAAACCAGACAGGCATATATTTGAATTTCTTGTGGAAGCTATATTCCATTGTCCTAACCCTCTGCTTCTTTATGTGAAAAATGGGAATATTAATACTCCCTATAATATCAAGTTGTGGAATATAAAGCATGGAGAAGATGAGGATATTGACAAACATATAGTAAGTACTTGATGAGAGTTACCTATTTTAAATTTTACCATATTTTATACTCTGAGGGTGTTTTATAGATTTAGTAAAAATATCCAATTATTTATATAAACTCAAGCTTTTTGTAGGTGTATATATGTGATACTGAGACATTGAACCCAAGGCCTTGCACACTGATCTGCACCCGCAGCACCTTATTTTAAGATAGGGTCTCACCAAGTTATGCTATCTGCTTCTGACCTCCCACTGGAGATTTTCCAGCCTCAGCCTCCACAGTCACCAGGATTACAGGTGTGTGCCATCATGCCCACTTTTCCAACATGTTGTTCCTAACCTTATAGGGGAAATACTAATAATTTTAAGTATAATTGGTACTTTTTAGTTTCCTGGTTAATTAGTGATTAGATTAAAATACTGATTAGTAAGTCATGGATGTGATCGTATGTATATACACACACGTCTACATCATTGAGATAGATTGGTTGTTTGATAGATACACATCATGGAGGGATAAAGTGACCCAGGCCTAATAAGAAGAAGAGAGGAGGGCAGCTGGGAGCTTTCTCAGGAAGGGAGTTTCTAGCCCATGCCGCGTAATGAAGTTCAATTAGAAGTTAACTAATATTTGACAGGAGGAAGTAGGAGCTGTAAGAAGCAGCATTAGGAGAAATGTGCCTTGGTTCACTAGTATTAAGTTGGAATATGCCTCTGGGGGGTAGAGATTGGCGCTACAGGGAAGAGACCAAACAAGTCCAAAAGATAAAGAGGGGCCAGACCAGCTAAGGCCCAATAAATAAGTCCTGGTGAGGAGTTTGACTTTTATCCTGTGGGCAACAGGAACTTCACTAAACGGGTTACTTTTCCAAGTAAGTAAGTGACAAGATCAGTCATGCACATTAGAGAAAGATTCTACTGCTTTTGCAGAGAATGAACTGAAGGGGGCCAGAGGGTGGGTAGGAAACCAGTAAAGGAGGCTGTGGCCATAATCTATTGTCGGTAGCCTGGGCAAAGTAGCAAGCTGTTTTCCTAAGTCATATGAAAGCAGGTGGGGCAGCCCTGCAAACTTACTTCTGGTGGCGAAAAATTAATATTGCCTGAGCCTGATTCTCCAGTAGGTACACCCCTCCCTGAGCAATGAGATCCTTTTGGAAGTTGCATTAAGTCTGTAAGGCCACAGGGGTGCCATTAAACTCCTGCTTCAGCACACTAAATGGAATGGAATCTCTGTCTGCAGTGAGCCAGTAAATGAGTATAACTTATGTTGAATTCCAACTAATGTACAGTCTTAGAAGTAGCATTAAGTCTGGAAAGTCACTTGGGTACCATTTAGAGTACTGAACTGTGATTTACTTGGTCATACCCTAGTGGCCCGTATGTGCCAATATAGCTTCCATGGTCTTTTCTACTTTGTTCCAGGGAATAACTTATGGAATGAAAACACCATTTTTAAAATACATTTTCTATATCTTATTCATTTTCTTGGTGGATAGGGATTATTGAGGTCAGTATTTATTGCTCAAAAATGTGTCATTTAAATGAAAGTAGCAAGTCATAACCTAAAAATGTGTAATTTAAATGAAAGTAGCAGGTCATAACCCAAAGTAATTTTTCCTATCAAATGTATATAATAGCTAACATTTAAAAAAGCACACCCTTATCCAAAAGAAATTTAGATTTTATTTTACAGGGAATTTCTAAATGTTCATTATTTATAAGTTTTCTTTAGATATGTTATTAGTTGTTCTCTGATACACAAACACAAGATGTAAGTCATGTGCCCATGAGTTCCATTGTTTAAAAAGCAAAATAAAACTGCTATCATCTTGATTAAATCCCGTGTGATACCTGTCTATCTCGTTGTTGTTAGGTGCCCTCGAGTTGGTGTCCAATTCAGAGCAACCCTACATACAATAGGCTAAAGACTATTGTTAGTGCTTCTCTGCTATTTATAGGGTTTCCAGTGGCTGATTGTTTTTTGGGATTGGGTTGTTGAGTCCTTCTCCCAAGCCTGTAGCACCTGGTGTTCCCACGCGATCTCCCATCTAAGTACTTAGTCTGACCCTGCCTAGCTGCCAAGATCTAATGGGATTGGATACCACAGTGGTGTGGTTACAAGCTAGTCTATCTCTTAGTCATCCTTATTCCCATGTAAGACTCATCACAGTGAGTCTGGTATTTAATATATGTTTAGTAAGTGTGTGATTGCCACATGCAAATGAATGTTAGTGTGGAAACCTGCCAGTTTAGGCACTGGTGTGGTAGAGTAGTGTTCCTGTGAGTGCTCTCCTTGTCTGAGAAAGGTGCTTTGGGAATAGGGAACAATGGATATTCTTGAAATAGACAAATGGTTGTGTTGTTGTTGTCAGGTGCCGTCAAGTTGTGTCTGACTTATAGCGACCCTCATAGGGTTTTCAATGGCTGATTGTTTCAGGATTCCCTTGGGAGTGGATTGCCATGTCCTTCTCCTGTTTTTGTAGTGCTGGGAATTGAACTGGGGACCTCAGAGACTGCAGAGCAGCGCTCTACCAACTGAGCTAAATCCCAGCCCCAGACAAATGGAGAAACCTCAAATATGAATTTATATAACTAAATTTGAAACTATCTTAAGAAATATTTTCCATTCTTAGTAAAAATAATAAATTCTTGGATCAAGCTTTCAAAGTTCATAGATGTCTAATAAGTAAGTAGGAAAAAATTTAGATAATATAGAGATTAAGTCATATGTACCTAATTTGGGAAAGTAAAAAGAAAAGATACAAATTTCCAATAAAAATGATATGTAAATATACAGTGGAGAATCTTGGGAGTATTTGCTGGAATAAACAATAACTATGAATAACAATGACTAACATTTGATAAGAATATTCATTGTGCTTTCTAAAACATTACCTCATTTGATGTTTAAGAAATCTGTGAAATGGGATTTTTGCAGATAAGGAAATTGTGTCTTAGAGTGGACAGGGGACTTATCCAGAGACCAGACAGCTCATAAGTGATGAATAAAAAACTCTGTGTTTTTTCTCATTCTTAAGCAGTAGTAAGTATATAATTGCCATGACCCAACTATCTTTTTGTTTGTTTGGTTTTTGTTTTTGTTTTGTGTTTATTCTGAGACCAGATCTCACTACGTTGTATAGACTGCCTCTGGCCTCCAACTTGAGATCCTCCTGCTTCTGCCTTTTGAGTTGGCTGGGATTGCAGATGTGCATTATGGCACCTGGCCTGACTACCGTGTTTTAGACATGAAGCTGTCCGTGAATAACAAGTTCACATTGAAGAGTTCCTTGATTTGCCAACCTATTTATTGCCTATCCCACTCATTTGCAATAAAGTTTTAATTTTTGAAAAATGGCTTTTATTTCTGATCACAGAAGCAACATAGGTTCTGAGGAGAAAACTTTAGAAGTGTACATTGGCTTAATAGATATATTGTGGCCATACGTTAACTCTTTCAGAGACAATGTGAGCTTTTTATGTTCTTTTTCATGGTTTAAAAGGGATTTTAAAATGAGATCACCAAAAAGACTTTTTGTTGTTTTAGTTTTTACTTTCACAAAGAATATGAAAAACTTTCCCATGTCATTAATCATCATTAACAGCTTGGTATTCCATTTTCTGAATAGCACTTACTAAGGACTTGGGGCTTCTCTCTCTGTTTTCTTATTAGAAACAACACTGAAGAACATCTTTGTGAGCTATCTCTTTGAATAAACCCATGATTTTCTTTTTTTAGAGCAAATTCTTGGCAGTAAACTTTCTGGGTTAAATGGTACATGAAATTTCTTAATCATTAGCTGAATAGCCCAACAGAAAGGTTGTGCCTTTTCATTCCCATTTTGTAGTGTATAAATGCCTTTTTTTATATACAGTTGCCAATACATGGTCTTATCTTTTTAGAAATATTTTGCAATAGGACCAGCAAAAGTTTATATATATATAGTTTTGCACAGCTTACCAGTAAGATAATAAATAATGTGAAGGAGGGAACTAAGATTCACTCTTATATTGTGCTGCAAAGTGCCTACTGTTTATTGTTAAACAATATGGATGTACAACAAATAGAATACTACCTCAGCAGCACATATTATAGATAAAACACTGATCATGTTCCTCTTTAATCTTCATTGTATCAGATTCAAGAGCTGCTATTCTGTGAAGTGAAATAATGGAAGAGCTTTCTCAGTGGGTTATGATGATGGCTATATAAATAATCACAGCTGAAAGCATTTTAAGTCCTTGCAAGTACCATCAGTTTTTGAATTAGCAAGAACCTTAAAGATCACTAATCTGATTTCTTTATTTTAAATTATGCATAGTTAATGTAAAGAGATGAAACCTTGATGTGTTTTACAAATTGAAATGGAAAACTCAATGTCTGTTACTTTTGCACATATGCATAATTTTGTCCTTAATTTATGTGAATTTCTCATGTAGCCAGAAATATAAACGTCTTTACTCTTTCATCCTTCATAATGTGACTAAGTTAAAATAGCTCACCATTTTAAGACAACAAAATTTTATTCATGGCAATAGATTCCAGTGCTGCAGGTAAACCAAACTCCAGTTCTGCCTTATCTAAATGATATTTTCCTATAGTCACATTATTGTATGTAGCTTAGTAAGCTATATTTCTTTTCACTTTGTTTTAGGTAGCAGTTTTACAACATCATCAGGATTATATACAGGAAATAATTCACTCACAAATTCCTCTGGATTTAACAGTTCACAGCAGGTAATTTAAAAAGCCAATTTAACTTCTGAAATATTTTTAAATACAACATGATTTTATTATATAAAGAACCATTTATATTAAACTGTGAGAGCTTTCTCAAGCTTTTTAATAGGGTTTTTTTTTCTCTTTAAACAGTTTCTTTGGCAGTCTTTCATAGTGAATTGTTTAGTTTTCAGCTTCGTTCCATTTTACTAGTACTGTATCATAGAATAGAAGATGCCAGGCATGGAGGCATATGCCTCTAATCCCAGTGATGCAGCAGGCTGAGGCAGGAGGATCTCAAGTTCAAGGCCAGAGGCAGCCTATGTAATTTAGTGAGATCCTGACTCAAGATTTAAAAAAGAAGGAAACAAGAAAAAGATAAGTGGACTGGGAATGCAGCCCAGTGGTAGAGCACTTGCAAAGTATGTGTGAGGCCCTGTGCCCAACTCCAAAGTAACAAACACACCTACACCCATATACACACACATGAATAGAATATATATGAAGAATGACTATTTAATCTTAAATAAAATTTGTTTGCAAGTGTGACCTCTTTTAGACCATGTTTTTGCCTGTATGGGTTTAGAAAGGACACATAAACACAGAAACAAATGTACTTGAAATATGAGAAATAAGCAGCAATATTCTGACCGATTCTTCTTGTGTGGTTTGATTTGGTAGGACTATCCATCTTATCCCAGTTTTGGCCAGAGTCAGTACGCTCAGTATTATAACAGCTCACCATACCCAGCACATTATATGACAAGCAGCAACACCAGCCCAACGACACCATCTACCAATGCCACTTACCAGCTTCAAGAACCACCATCTGGCATCACGAGTCAAGCAGTTACCGACCCCACAGCAGGTAATTACATGCACTTTATTAGTCCTGCAGGCTATATTTCTGGTGTTTAAATGCATTTTTCTGTAGTCTTATATCCATGCACTGGTGGTATAGTTTTGGCAGGTTTTGACAAAGACTAAACATAAGCAGCATGATCATGGCATTAAATTTATTTGTTTTTTATTTGAAATTTTTAAAAACAGGTAAACTTCAATACCACATGACATATTTTATTTGAAAATATACTTAGTTTTTAAGATAAATATATATATATATATATATATATATATATATATATATATATATGATATATGAACATAGCTTTTCAGGCATATAATTAGAAATAGCTATAATTATCAATACTTTGTTGATACCATGCTGGATATGAAAACAATTATATTTCCTAGAATTAAGTGTTTATCATCATTAAATAGTTAATATTTTTCATCAAAGCAATACATTGCTGAAAGTTAAAAAAAAAAAAAAAAGTCACATACCACCAATGGGCTGATTGTGGAGAGCAGCGAGCCCCTGCCCCCTCCTTTCCCACTCAAGCTGTGCTGTGAATTTCATGACTGTGAGTATTGGTGGTTTTCATACTTGTGCGCAACCGTTGGTGGGCCCTTCACATGACTGCATCCTCCATCCTAGGAAATTATCCTACATTATATCATTGTACATGTTCCCCCCATTGGTTCTTTCTGGAAGAAAAGGTGTTGTATGCTTTGCTTCTCATTCTTCTCACCTCCTTGTCTCAACTCTTTAAAAATGTAGTCATTCCTTTCATAGATTATGAAATAATCTATTACTCTTAAAAATTTATAGGTTCTTGGTCTTGTCTATTCTCAGAGATGGGGCCCACTTTATTACTACAAGTCAGGTTAAAATGATTTTACATAAGCCAGCTGTGGTGGTGCACACCTGTAATCCCAGTGACTTGGGAAGCTGAGGCAGGAGGATTGTGAATTCGAGGCCAGAGACAGCCTGTGTAACTTAGACCCTGTGCCAGAATAGCAAATAAAAATAAGAGCTGGGGTGCAGCTCAGTGGTAGAGCACTTGCTTAGCATGTGTGAGCCCCTGAATTCAACCCTCTAGTACTGTAAAAAAATAAAATAAAAGATCTTACACCACAAGGCTTACCTCTATAGTAGAGTCTTATCATGTTAGTTCTGGTTCGTTATCCTAAATCGTGAAAACAGTGCTTTATCTAACAAATGACAATTTAAAATTTGACTATCAGATTATTTTAAAAATACCAAGATTCTCCCCCAAAAGCCTTTACATTTTCTTTATTGTATTTTCTCTCTATTTTGAAAATACATGCAGTTTATTTGTATTCTAAAGAAGGCAATGTTTTTAACTTGTCCTCTGACTGACTTTAAATGTTCACTCTTTCTGTTGCAGATTACAGTTTTAAACTTATCTTTGATTATTTTGTTCCATTTGTCTTTAGTTTCACGAAAGTAACTTGATATTCTTCACTGATTTCACATGTATAAATACATGTCTTTTTGTCTGTGTTTTAATTAGATTTCATATCTATATAATCACACTGAAAATAATTTTTTATATAATATATGGATCTTATTATAGATGTTTTGCAGGATGTCTCTCTCTACTTCCATAAATTTCATATAGGCATCATATGGAGAAATTATGGCTTCTCCCAACCTGAGGGAGAGCTTATATTTTCATATGGCCCATCTGAGCCATGCAAGCGTTCTTGAGGACCAAAAGAAATTTTGGCATGAGGATAAATATGTGAATGAGAATTAGAAAACCAATTTTGGGGTCGGTGGACTTATTCATGACATTTTGGTTATAAAGAATACAGTATAAATAGACTGGCGAAGACATAATCTTGTTGCTTAAATTAAGGAGGAATATAGCTTTGCCATTTGGTCCTATTGTGGGAGTTTGTCTCTGAAACTTGACATTGTCCTGAGTGAATTTTATTTATACAAGGGATGCTGTGTGACAGAATGAGGGTAGAGGGCACCAAAGCCATGCCACACTGGAAACAATACAAAATTTTAATTTTCAAAATACATATGTGATTTTATTTTAAAGGTGAATAGTATCTTTTAGCTTTTATTGGAAAAAGTGGCGATTTTTGTACTTATTTGCATTTCATTGTTTAATGGCTACAGAATAGAATGGATATGGGGAGAAAATAGTATCTTTTCAGATTTCTTGTATTAACAGCTTCTCATTAACATGAATATATATGAATCAGCTTTTCTTTTGTTACCCAGTCAGAAATGGAAAGTTCACTGACCTTCCATGTTGAAAAAAAAAAAAATAGAGTACTTTAAAATTTGAAAGAATTGGCCTGAGTTTTGGTCTTTTTTCCTTTCCTTTCTTTTCCTTTCCTTTTCTGTTCTCTTTTCTTTTCTTTCTTTTGTTTACTTTCTTTCTCTTTTCTTCCCTCCTTCCTTCCTTCTTTCTTTCCTTCCTTTTTTCTTTACATTTACTATGGATGTCGACTACATTTTTTGACATTAACTTGCCTTTCTTACTAGTCATGTATAAAATTATAGGCTCAATATTCATTGATGAAAAAGTTTTGATGGTAAAGTATATAAACTCAGTGGATGAAAGAATTAGGTAGAATGATTTATTAAATATAACATAATGGTTTTTGTTTTGAGATAGAAATAAAGAATGGTTAAAATAATGTCTATTTTTATTGAAATAATTTTGGGAATTTTTAATTTTAATAGTCTATTCAGTTTAAAGTCAGTATTTTATACCACTGGAATGCTAGACTATAGTCATTAACTGATCTTATATATGACTGGGCTTCTGCCTTTCCACTTCATAATATTATCCAGTAAGACAAATCTATAGGTTCCTGTGGTCTTCCTCTTATTTTTCATGGTGTCTGTTCTCATAGATATCATAACCAACACAAAAAGTTAACCTGGCAAGGTTTTTTTTTTTTTTTTTTTTTTCAGTGCAAACATGTAAGGCCTCATTTGGTTTTTGTGTTATTAGGCTGTCATCGTTTGTTGGGTGCCGTCGAGTCGTGTCTGACCCATAGCGACCCTGATTATTTTGGGATTGCCTTGAGAGTAGATTGCCACATTGCCTCCCACTTTTGAGGTGCTGGGAATTGAACCCGGGACTTCAGAGCCTGTAAAGCTGTGCTCTACCAACTGAACTAAATCACGGCCCCTGTTAGGTTGTAGTCATTGGTAAAGCTATTTAAAGAGTTGTGGTGGTGGTGGTCTACACGGCAAGACCCTGTCTCAAAAAATAAACAAAGGAAAACTTATTTTAGTATGTTTGTAATTAAATATTGAAAGCTGTGTCCTCCTTTGCACAGACATGTTTACCACCCTTAAATGTATAATTTGAATATAAAAGTTGAATCCCAAACTTTTAGTCTAGTTTAAAAGTTAAAAATAGACTCTTCATTTGTTCTTAAATATGAGTCCATTTTCCATCATTAATAATCTTAATAAAACAAAATTCACATCATCTGGAGATGTGTAAGAATCCATCTACTTTGAGAAGTATAATAAGGTATTATCTGGCCAATGTAGAGATTTTAATTTATTGGATTAAAAAAAATTATGCCTACTCTTCAACTAGCAATGCCAGTCTCTCTTGATTCCCTGGTGAAGAACATCTTGTTTTCTTCCACTTTGGAGCAATTATGAATATTGTCATTTGGTTGCAGGTTTTTGAGTACAAGTAAATTTTCTGCTAATTTGGGTAAATTCCTAGAAGTGTGATTGTGGATTATGTGGTAAAACCGTGTTTAGTTTGAAAGAAACTGCCAAACTGTATTCCAAAGTTACTACCATTTTTCATTCTCACCAGAATTGTTCCTGT
Organism: Pedetes capensis; assembly: GCA_007922755.1. Lineage (NCBI taxonomy): Eukaryota > Metazoa > Chordata > Mammalia > Rodentia > Pedetidae > Pedetes > Pedetes capensis. The sequence continues at coordinate 25,535 of VMDO01003782.1, forward strand.
TGCTCCATATTCTAGTCAGCATTCGGTTTTGTCAGTATTTTAGATCTTGGCCATTTAGTACGCAGTGGTGTCTTGTTTTAATTTGCAATTCCCTAGGGACACATTATGTGAAACATGCTAATTTGCCTTCTTCTTTGGGTAGATGTCTTCAGATCTTTGCCCACTTTTTAATCAGCTTATTATTGTTGAGTTTTAAGAATTCTTTGTATATTTTGGATACAAATTCTTTATTCCATATGTGTTTTTCAAATACATTTTCCAAGTCTATAACTTATCTTTTACTTCTCTTAATGGTGTTTCTCACAGAGAATTTTTAATTTTATGAAGTCCATATTATTAATTTTTTTCATGAATCACATCTTTGATATTGTACCTAAAAACTCCTTGTCAAGCCCAAGGTCATCTAGACTTTCTCTTGTGCTACTGCCTAGATGTGGTACAGTTTTTCATTTTACATTCAATTCTCTGATCCATTTTGAATCATTTTTTGTGCATGATGCAAGGTCAAGGTATAAATTCTTCTTTTTCTTTTTCTTTTTTCTTTTCTTTTTCTTTCTTTCTTTTCTTTTCTTTTTTTTTTTCTTTCTTTTTTTTGGCATGTGGATGTCCAGTTTTTCCATGATATTTTATGGAAATGACTATATTTTCTGCATTATATTGCATTTACTCCTTTGTCAAAGGTCAATTGACTATATTTATGTGCACCAGTTTCTGGGCTCTCTATTATGTTCCATTGATGTGTTTGTTCTTTCATCAATGTCATACTGTCTTGATTACTATTGCTTAACAGTAAATCTTAAAGTCAGATATACTACCTTTGTTCTCCAAAATTATATTTGCTTTTCTAAATCTTTTGTCTCTCCACTTAAACTTTAGAATCAGTTTGTCAGTATTCACAAAGTAAATTTCTGGGATTTCAACTGGAATTAAGTTGAATTTCTAGATCGAGTTAGGGCAAACTGATATCTTGACAATACTGAATCTTGCTATCTATGGGCATGGAATATTTCTCCATTCATTCAGATCTTTGATTTTGTTCATCAGAATTTTGTGCTTTTCCTTGTACAGATCTTGTACAATTTTTTAGGTTTATGCCCTTCTCTCTTTCTTCCACCCTCCCACTTACTCCACCCGCAGACTTTTGTCTGTTACTTTGTGTCCTGCAACATTGCTATAATTATTTATTAATTCTAAAAATTTTGTTTGTTTGTCAGTTCTTTAATATTTTCCACATAGGTAGTTGCCATCTGTGGACAAAGACAGTTTTATTTCTTCCCCCATAATTTGTGTATCTTTTGTTCTGTTTTCTTACTGCATTAGCTAGGCCTTCCAGTAGAGTATAGTTAAGAGGGCATCCCTTCCTTGCTCATGACCTAGTTTCTCGCTATTAAGTTTGAGATTAGCAGTACGTTTCTTTAGATGTCCTTTATCAGTTCGAGGAAGTTCCCCTCTATTCTTATTTTGCTAAGAGTTTTTGTCATGAATGGATGTTGAGTTTTATCAAAGCTTTTTCCACATCCATATGAGCATGACTTTTCTTCTTTAGCCTATTGATGTGATGGATTACATTTATTTAATTTTCAAATGTTGAACCAGCCTTGCATACCTGGTATAAATCTGGTGTATAATTCTTTTCAGCATTATATATGTTTTTATATATTCTTGGATTCAATTTACTAGTATTTGCCTGAGAATCTTTGCATCTATATTCATGAGAGGTACTTGGCTATAATTTAATGTCCTTGACTGGTTTTAGTGTTAGGGTATTCCTGGCTTCCTTAACTGAATTAGGAAACATTCCTTCTGCTTCTTTTTTCTAGAAAAGATTATAGAGATTTAAAATCATTTATTCATTAAATTTTTGCTAAAATTCGCCAGTCACTTGGGGCTAGTGATTTCTGTCCAGGAAGGTTATTGACTTAACTTCTTTAACAGGTGTGTTGGTGTTAGGTGCCATGGAGTTGGTGTCCAACTCATAGTGACCATGGGTACAGCAGGTGAAACACTATTGTACTTCTCTGCTATTCATAGGTTTTTCAATGGCTGATTGTTTTTTGGGAGTGGGCTGCCAGGTCCTTCTCCCAAGCCTACAGCACCTGGAACCCCAGAGGGTCTCCCATCCAAGTACTAACCAGGTCTGACCACGCTTAGCTTCCAACATCTGACAGGATTGGATGCCACAGTGGTATGGCTGCAGATTTAACAGGTATATGTCCATTCAAATTATCCGCTTTCCTTTGTATGAGTTTTTGTAGGTTTTGTCTTTTAATAAAATGGTCCATTTCATCTAGTTTATCTAATTTGTGGACATGGAGTTGTTTATAATATTGTTTTGGGCTTGGTTTTTCAAGGCAGAGTCTCACCATGTAGCCCTGGCTGGTCCCAAACTCATAATCCCTCCTCCTTAAGCCTCTTGAGTGCTAAGACCGCAGACGTGTGCCCCTTTACTTGGCTTATATTATTCTTTTATTATCCTTTTAATATCAGTGGGATCTCTAGTGATGGCCTTTTATTTGTGGTACTAGCAATATTTGCATTCTCTCTTTTTATCTTGGTTACCCTGGCTAGAGGTAAAACTGCTGATTGATCTTTTTTTAAAAGCCAGTTTCAGTGACTCTTTCTCTTGAGAAACCCATACCCAGTTCTTTTGTGTGTTCCTCCCTCCCTTACACACCCTCTTCTCTCATGCTTGCATCTACATGAAAATCTTTTTTTAAATAACAAAGTCAGTTTCATTGCTTTTTTTTCTATTTTTCGTTTGTTTTTAATTTCACTGACTTCTCTTAGTTTCATCATTTCCTTGTCTGCTTTTAATTTGCCCTGCTTGTCTTTTTCTAGTTTGTTAAGATTCCAGCATAGGTGATTGATTTCAGATCTTCCTTCTTTTCTAACATATTCATTCAATACTATAAATTTCCTTGTAAGGATTGTTTTTATTATATCCCACAAATTTTCATAGGTTCTTTCTTTGCATTTTAATTTACTTCAAAATAATTTTACTTAATTGTTGTTACCATTGGAACTTCCCCTTTTATTCAGGTATATAATCACAGACATTTTATAGGAGAAAAAATGTTAGGATTTTGAAGATGTACAGAACATATCATTAGTTAGAGTTATCTTCTTATTCCCATCTTATCAATTAAATGGATTTTTATTATTAGAGAATGTGTTTAGTTTCTGGGAAGAAGGGTATTCATGGTAAATTAAAACTCCACTGTCTATAAAATTTTTGTGAGAATGAACACTTTTCATCCTTGCTCAATCTCAGATTATAAAACAATGTCACAATTAAATTCATGATTACTTTAAATTTTAAAAGATGGCCATCACTCATTATTAATTTCTTTAAAAATTCTTTAGTAAATCCATGATTTTCTTCAATGTTCAAAATATGGAGAAATGGAGAAAAAAGAAATTTTAAAGTGTTTTCATTTCGTGGTAATATCTAACATTTTATCTCTTACTCTTAAGATGTAGATTGTAGCATCTTGTACTGAACTCTTAAAGCTTTGGGTATATTATTACCAACATAACCAAATACATGTTTTCTAAAAAATGATTTTTAAAAATTAACAACTTGAAAGTATTATCATGAAAGAATTTTTTTGTAAGTTGACTTTTCTCAAAAAAGCACTTAAGCTATCCTTTTAAAAATATTTTTCTTTATCATATGACTCATGTTTAATCAAAATATGAGGACTTAATTTGTAATCCAGTTACTGTGTGTGTTTAAATAATTTGGCATGGAAACATATTTCTCATCCAAAATCTCTTCAGAGTATTTTATAATAATTATGGCAGCTATCATAGTGAGCTTAGAGCTTTATATTCCTTATCACAATGCAATCCTACTATACACCAGTCAGCTAGGTACTACTTGTCCTCATTTTACAGGTTTACCTGATTTTTTGATTAGTTGGCCAGAACTCAGGATGCTTTGTAGAGTCAGTTTTGAATTCTAAGGGCACATATCTCTTTAATGTTCAACAAACATTAGGTAGTAAGAATTTTGAGTCTGAATTCTTATGAAAGGACTTTTACAATATTGTATTTTTTTAAATATTACAAAGCAAGTAAGAGAGGAAAAGAGAGTGAATGGTGAATAAGACATTTAAGGTTAGTATGAAATAAAAGCCAATTTTATTGAGAATACCAATAGAAAAGTCAAATTCCAAAGAATTTATTCATTTTAGTTTCTTACCAAAAACTTAATGTTGAAATCTACCTTCACACTTGCTGACCACATGCAGACAATTTAGTGGCTAAGGTGATGTACAAGAATCTTGCCAATATTGAATTTCAAATGACAGAGGAAAAATCAGTGTAAGAGGGAATTCAATATGCATGGGAAACCATTTGTTCCCTCTGCTTCTTTGATCCCTGCCAAGGCACGAGAAAGTAGAGCAAAATACTTGAAAAATAGGAATGTTCTTGTGCAAAGTTGCAGAACTCTGAACTCTCACAGGAACTCAGTGTGACAGGATGAAAAACTAAACCGCCAGACATCTTCCCCGTAAATGCAGGAAAATTAGGTCTTGTCTACAGTACCTAGCATGCCTGTGAGTGTTCACTGTGGAAATGGTCTGGAGGTTTGCAACAGCACGCATCCTGATCCCTACATGTTGCTGAGTGAACAGTTTGGAAAATGTGCAGGGCCATACTTGCTCATTTTCATAGATGCCCGTGGACTTTCAAGAAGTTTGCAATTTGTTCAGCTCAAGAATAAACCATTTCAGTGAGATGGTTTCAACTAACCTTTTTGGAAACATTTGTCAGCAAAACAAATATTTGTATCTAAAATAGCTAGGCCATTAAGATGTGAGAAAACAAAACAGATGTTTGTTTTGGGTTGCTGGATTTGTTTGTCTTGATGGCATTTGTTTTCGTTCTTTCCCCCTCAGAGGACATTTAGTAGTAACCTTAATGAGATTATAAAATTTACAGAAATCAAGGCCACTCTTTGTTTTATATTGTCAGACATGTAGTAAAAATGAGTTTCAATACCTGTGAATTTTTCGCTTTGTTTCTAACAAGTGAAAAATTTAGTCTTTTAGTACTTATCTATTTTGTGACTCATTATTGGTTTGCCTAATTTTGTGATTAATTGGCCAGCAACCAGGATGCCTTACACAGTCAATTTCAGTACACTGGATTCCAAAATATCATCCTTTCTTATATTTATACATAACATGATTTATATATAAATAATCAAAATAAAAAATTGTATATTGAGCTAATTAGTTTACTAATTCTCTTGCTTTTTTATCTTTTTTCATAATCAATTGATTTATTTGAAATGTTGTAAAGTATTAAGCTCCTGTGGAGCTAACACAAAGTGTAATAAGCTTCTTTACAGTTGGAAGTCATCAGCGTTTATTGATTTGATTTTTAGTTTTTAAGCTGGAGAAGGTTGGGACCACCTGTTTTGAATGGGTTCATAAGTAGGGTTTTGCTTTTTGGTTTTTGTTTTGTTTTCTTTTGTTTCCTGGGGATAGAAGCCAGGGCCTTGTACATGCCAGGTAAATGCTGTACCACTAAGCTATATCCCCAGCCCAGGCAGTGGGTTTTGGATTAAGTGTTAAATAAAGGTAGGACTGATAGGTACATGGTTACCAATTTTGTTTCCTAGCATGAAACCTAAGTTTTTTAAATTTAGTAAGTTTAATGAATATTTTTTAATTTATTGAGTAATAATAATACATGGGGCTAGGGTCTAGCTCTGTTGGTAGAGTATTTGTCTGTGCTCTCTGAGGTCCTAGGTTTGATCCCCAGCACCACAAAAACAGGAGAAGGACCTGGCAGCCCACTCCCCAAAACAATCCTGAAATAATTATCCATAAAAAACCCTGTGTGTAGCAAAGAAACACTGACATGGTGCCAGGCATGGCACAGCATCAGGGAATATTTCATTCTGTTGTACATAGGGTTGCTATGAGTCAGACCTGACTAGACAGCACCTAACAACAACAACAATAATACATGAGCATTGGGACAAAATTATAAAGATACAAAAATATTTGCAGACAAGAGTAAATCTCCCCTGATCTTCTGTGCCCAGCCCCTTGATTCCTTTCAACAGTTTCAAGGATACACTTTGCTAACGTAAACATATACATCATAGCAGCCCCAAGCCACTCTTCACCCTCCATTCAAGTGTGTATATTTTTCTTTTTATTTTCTTCTAATGCATTAACTCTCACACAGCTCCATGCATTGTCATTACCCCAATTTCTCAGACAAAAAAGCTAAGTCAAGTTCAGCGACAACACTGGGGTTTAACCTCTGGAACCTTGCCTTCAAACTTGAGTCTTAATCAGTAAAGCCTGCTGCTTCCCAAAACCACTAGGTCTGAGGGGTCCAATGGGAAGAGAAATGAAAGTGTTAACAGTCCTGAAAAGTAGTAACTGTGGTATTCATTTTCTTTAATCATTTATAGCATTCAGCAGAGGCACATACTATTCGATCTTTTGTTAAATATGTATTAAACGTTCCAATGAACTCTGCTTATGGGTGAAATAATGCAGGCCTGATATTCCTGGGAAGAGGTATGTAATGCACTGTAGTTTAGGCTACCTCACAGTGTAAGTAGTCCCGGGATTATAAAATGAGTTATGGATAGCTTGTAGGCAATGGTACATCTTCTACTTTTCTGAATCTGTTCTATCCCTATTCTCCTTTTCTCTTCATTAAAAATTACCTGTTGTGGCTTGCTTAGGGAACAATTTTCCACATTACTATTTTTCCTCCTTTCTTTCCTCCCCAAGGATCTCATTTTTCATCTTGCCTCCCTTTCCTTTATCCTCTTCATTTCTCACAGTTTATGGTTTGCCTGCAGCTGTACCACCATGGTATCCGATCCCATGAGATCTCGGAAGCTAAGCATTGTCCAGCCTGGTTAGTACTTGGATGGGAGACCACATGGGAACACTAGGTGCCGTAGGTTTGGGATAAGGACCTGGCAGACCACTTGCAAAAAAACAATCAGCCATTGAACACCCTATGAATAGCCAGGAAGCATTGACAAAATTGTTTCATCTGGCGTATGTAGGGTCACTATGAGTTGGATACCGACTTGACGGTACCTAACAACAACAATGGTTGATGAACACTGAGTATAGAGATAATGATATCTTGTATCAAGGAAAATGAAACCATTCATTTTAAGGTGAGAGTGGGCATCTTAATCCTATAAAAATCACTTTCTACCACTTTTGGAAATACTTTTTATTCTTTCAGTACTAAAGGGTTGAACCTAGGGCCTCACACATGCTTTGCAAGAGCTCTACCACTAAGCTGCATCCACAGCCCTATTTTTATTTTTTATTTTGAGATAGGGTCTCCCTAAGTTATACAGGCTGCCTCTGGCCTTGAACTTGCATTCCTCCTGCCTCTACCTCTGCCTCTGCCTCTTGAGTCACTGGGATTACAGGCATGTGCCACCACACCTGGCTCTTTTGGAAATATTTATATGACTCCTTTAGAAAATTTACCAAGTACCTCTTCATAAAAGTAAAATTGCATTTTCTTCAGAACTATTATTTCAAAATTTTTACTGCTTCCTTTATGCACTGCTGAGATGCAACAGTATAATTTTCTACTATTTTACATTGTATACATGCAGTATTTCACCTGTGTTATTGGGTGACTTTGTAATCATAGATTGATTTGGAAATCATGTTTGCCAATATTTCTATGAGAAAATAGCTTCTGAGTATCAAACAACTGAATTAAAAATACGTAGAACATAACTAATTTATAAATTGACAACTCTCATATCTGCAAAGCTACTTCATAACTTTAATATGAAGCTTTTGAGCAACAGGGAAGCTGCTGATTTTAGTTAGAAGGGACCTGACAGATTCATTTACATAAGACCTATACCTCATTAAATATGAATAAGGACTCCAGAATAATTGAATTTTTCCAAAGCTTTACATTTAGCAGTCAATGGAGCCCCTTAATGGCACACTGGAGTGGCAGTCTTGGGAGACAGAGGGGTGATGTGACCTTTCCCATACTTCCTCAGGAAGCCCAGCTTTCTCCTACTTCTCCTGAAAATAAAGATGGATGTTCTTTTGTCCTTTAATGAGTTCCAAAGTAGGATCAATTAGAGGTACAAGTTATTGAGTTTTAAGTTATAGGGGCTCTTCTACTTATAGTCTGTCTGATCCTTCAGTAGGATAATACTCCCTAAGAATGAATATCATGTTCCTTGCTTCCCAGTCATGCCTGGCCTGGTACCAGTCTCTACCTCTGCTTTCTTCCTACCTGTCCCTCAACCAGTAAATGTCTCTGAACATCTCTTGGGCACCATACTGCCTTATAATGCAATTTAAAGAAACTGAAGTGGTGTCTAGTGATTTGGAGTTGGTCTAAACAGCTTTGCGTTTGAATCCTGATTCTGCCATTTACTCTGGGAAGGGCACTTAGCTTGGTGTATCAGTTCGCTACAAATTTGAGAATAATACCTGCTGAGCATCCCTTATATGAAATTCTGAAGACTAGAAGTGATTCAGATCTCATTTTTTCAGATTTTGGAATATCCGCATATACTTAAAGAGACCTTGGAGATAGGACTCAGATCTAAAACCAGAATTCCTTGGTTTAGTGTACACCTTATATGCATAGGCATGGCCTGCAGGTAATTTTATCTAATTTTTTTTGGCATTCACAACCCATCACATGAGGTCAGCTGTGGAATTTTCTATTTGTGATATCATGTTGGTGCTCAAAACATTTTGCATTTTGGAGCATTTTGAATTTTTAAATTAGAAATGCTCTACCTGGACCATTCTTGCCAAAAAAAAAAAAAAAAAAGGACTATGGGACTATGAGAATGGAATGGAATGGAATGACTAACATAGCGACTGACACATACTGGGCTCTCAGATGTTCACCTCCTTCATTCATGCCGTCAGCAGAGACGTGCTAAGTGCTGGGGCTATGGAGTTGACAAGAAAAGCAAGTTCCCTGCTCTCAGAAAGCCAATAGGTTCTTTTCTCTTGAAGTTCATTACCATTGTGCATTGTGTTTTGTGGTTGTTTCAGAGACTAAGGCCCTCTAAGCGTGGCTTACCAGTTTCCTTAGCATAGAGTGACTCAGGGTAGGAGGTAACCCAGTGGTCAGTATGAGTGAGAATAATGGTAGAAGTTTCTGTGAAGTTAGCCAGAGAGTACTAAAGGGTGGATAAGAGCCATGCTCCAGGGGAGATGAAGTTTTCTTCATTTACCTACTTACCAGAGCTTGACCCAGGATTTCATTTACCTAGAAGACTTCAATTAGTGCCTGTGAGAAAGGGGAATAATGGTTATGGAATACAGGTAGTGGAATCAAGCAATTCTCTCTAATTAATTCAGTCAGTGTGGCTTGATCCTGGATTTTTGTTGAATCTTTCAAAACTAGTCAACATGTTTACATTCCTTTATTTTATACAAGTTTTATAGGAGGGGTCTACATCCAATATCTTAGTTGCTAGGGTTCCTTTTCTTTATGTCTACTATCCTTTGATAAGGTAATATTCACTGAGAATCTAAATATAAGTTACTCAAGGCCTTGCTGAGGTCCTTTTTTCCTATTTATATTTATTTGCCAAGGCCTGATAAAAAGAAATCTCCCAAAAGAAATCCCCCTGTATAAAGTTATCAGGGTCACACTATTATATGTAACTGTAAAGGTTTAGTAGCCCCCTATTTTGTAGGTTCATATGAATCTTAAGTGTTTTTAAGGAAATCAAGGCCCTCCCTTAGGACAATGACCTTCCACATGGGCATCTTCCTGGTTGGGCCTTGACATTTTCCTGAGAGAATGTCATTTCCCAGCACAGCTGGCCTGGTAAAGTATATATGCATCACTCATCCAGGCAACCAGTAGGTCCATTCAAAGTAACTTATTAATAATAACCTCTTACCTCATTGCTGTTTAAAACTCAAAAGAGAAACTTGATTCTGTCCTTTGGCAGAAAGATTCATGACAGTCTTGTACATCTAGATATTTTTAGTTTTACACTTAAAATAAGCCAAGGACATAATTCCAGTTCTCTATGCACTGAAATCCTGAACTCTGGAGCTATAGAGCTGGCTGTAGTCAGCCTTAGAGAGAAGAATCTTGTGAAACTTGCTGTTTTGTTTACAATGGAAGGGCGTTCCTGTTATCACCATGGATGCCCGTGGGGCATTTCTGTACAGACATTCATTTGTTGCATCTTATGCACCCTGAGAATCATAGGACTGCTCGTGCCTTTGCACTCTGTTGACTGCAGGACTTAGGGCACACAGACCTGTGCAAGCCACACTCCCTCTGGCTTAATTTCATCTTTCTCACACAATTTTTTCTTCTAAAAGAAGAAATTCATTTTATCTTTTAGTTTTTTAAAAAGCTGGCTATCAATTATTGTATATGTAGTTGGTGGGTTTTCTTAAGCCCTTCTTAGAGAAAAGTCAGATATAAATTACTCAGAAAATAAAATTCAGAATTAAAATGTTTTACTGAACCAGAATAAGAGCCAGAGAAAAGATTGACCACAGTCACTCCACACTCAGGAAGCACCTACGTTGCAAATTGTGTTACAACCACAATTTTTTAAAAAGTCACCTTTTTGGTTAGTGGGCACAGAAAAACATTTTCAGTGTTTTCATATGTGTTAATCAGTTTTCTGTCACCATAACAAGATAGTTGAGGTAGTTGACTTACAAAGAGAAAATGGTTTTGGTGGTACAAGTCCATGCTCTATTGGCTTCATTGCTTTGGGCCAGTGAAGAGGTGACATATTATGGTTGGAATGGTGGAAGAGCAAAGCCTTCACTCATGTCCAGGAAGCAAAAGAGAAGAGGAGGAGGGGGCTGGACTTTCAGTCTGTTTCAAGGGCACACCTCCCATGCCCTAGGTTGCACCTTTTAGAGGTTCTGCAAGGGCTGGGGTTCAGTTGATGGAGCACTTGCCTAACATGCATGAGTCCCTAGATTTGATCCCCAGCACTGCAAAATAAAGAAGAAAAGGTTTTACTGTCTTCCAATAGTACTATCCTGGGGAACAAGTCTTTAACAAATGGGCCTTCAGGGACAGTCCACTTTCAAACAATAGCATCATATGGTTCTGGCCTCCCAAGAGCAAACATCTCTCCATCTTTTCTTCTTTCTGCTTAAAGTCCCAAACCTCCCAACTAATTAATAAATTTAATAGTTTTAGTTAAACTACTTTATTTTAAAAAGCATATTATCAACTGTAAAATATGTCCCAAATGTAGGAATTCATTTTCTCTATCAAGGAGTTTCAACATCTGCATTTATTTTATCTTTCATCCTGTTGTGGTTGGTGGTATTAGGTGCCATTGAGTTAGTATCCGACTCACAGTGACCCTACGTACAACAGGCAAAACACTATTGTCAGTGCTTCTCTGCTGTCCATAGGGTCTTCATTGGTGGATTAATTTTGGGGAGTGGGTTGCCAGGTCCTTCTCCCAAGCCTACAGCACCTGGTGTTCCCAGGTGGTCTCCCATCCAAGTATTAACCAGGCCTGACCCTGCTTAGCTTCTGAGATCTGACGGGATTGGTCGCCACAGGGCTATAGCTACAGGCTTTCATTCTGTACTACCTTTTAAATGTTCTCCTCTCGAACATTCTAAAAACTGCAGGATTTGCATGCCATCTTTTCCTTCCTAGTTTCCCAGTTAGTGTCCCCCTAAGGCACTTGTATCAGTATACTTGTTCATCTAATTACCTCCCTGGACTCAGCTTTGATGGTGACAAAGGTTATTATGAAAGTATATTTCTTTTGAGATGCAGTCTTAACTGTGCTATTCAGTTGCTTTACAATGTCCCCTAATTGAAAGGAAAGTAGAAAGTATATTTTCTTCTGCTGACCTATGGAGGTGAGAATTTGCTAATGTAATTCAACATGTCTTTATCTATTCATTGAGCTCCTCTTACTTGGAATGTTCTGAGGGGTTATAGAAAGTGAGAGATTTATTCCCTGTCCTCAAGGAGCATTTTACTACCAAAGAAGACCATCATGGTAGAGTGAAATCTAATAAAAGTTCAATTTTTAGAATGCCATGCTAGGAGAAGAAACACTGTGCTCATAAACAATGCAGGAACAGAGGTTCCTTTTATAAAGCATTTAGGGGTAAAAATAACAAAGGAGGTGAAGTTTATTCTAGCATTGAAAGATGCAAAGTGACGGACAGAGGATAAAGAAGGAATAGTTAGTTATTCAAAGCTAGAGAAACAGAACATGTGAAATGGGCTTCAGGACAGGACATCATTTCCATGAAAACACACTTAAATTAGATTAAAATTTCATTAAAGTATGACAGCATTTTTTACATGGAAGCTCCCTTTATGATCATCTTTACAAATAAGATAGCTGAGCCCAGAGAGATGACTTTGAACAACTTATTTACCATGACAATAACATTAATGTGTTTGTATAAAATATTTTAGCATGTATTAATTACTGGATATCTTTACAATAGTTCATCTTCATTTTACTGTTGAGAAAACTGAGGTGCAAATAACATCCAGATAATTATATAAATTACAAGTTACCAAGGCCTTTCTGGAATGGATGGAGCCCCTGAGGTCCTAATTTGTAAGTTATGTTGTCCACCATGGTGAAATTTGAGTAATCAGTGATCCTTCTTGTGTCTTAAAAATTAGGGAGAGTGCGCAGATGGAACAAAATTTGTAAGATCCATCCCATCTACAGGTGGATATTTTTCCAACCACTGAAAGGAAATAAAGTCACATTTCTGGTTCTGAAAGGTTCCATTATCCATGCAGCCCTGCTTGGCACTAGGAGTCTCCTCTCCTTTGGGCCCAAACCTCCAGCAGAAAGTGGCAACCAAGCATCCTCTATGGAGGTATCAGTTGGAAACTTCATACCCTCTTTCTGTCTCTGAGCCAAGTGAGACTTTGGGCTCAGAGAAGCCATCTGTCTCTCAGGCAAGTCTGGAGGGTGTACAGGGCAGGAGGAGGCAGATAGAGTGGAAGCTTCAGAGACCACAGGCCTGGACTTGTGTCTTGCCTATGGTCCAGGTGGCTGGATGCCTTTTCTTTTTATTAAGTTCGACCGTTTCACCCATTAGGTGTCCAAAGTAACACATCCCTGAGCGTAGCTGGGGTACAGATAATCTGAAAGTCTAAAGGAAGCCCTATTCTTTCTTTCCATCCAGTTCCCCACCCTAGCATGGCCTTGCTTTTCTGTCGCTCAGACTGAATCAGTTAAACCAAGAGAATGGAATAATGAACCAACTGTGTTTGGCAGGTCTCCCCCTGCCAGATCCTTCTGAATAGCCTGAGGGTACTTGATCCGTATTTGCCTGTGGCACATTGCTCAAGAGAATTCTTAAATGGACCTTTATGTGTGGGATTATCGATGATCAAGTGCATTTTGCTGTGCGAACTAGGGATGTTCCCCCTTCCTAGTTGTGAAAACAATAAGTGGAGGTTGAGCCTCTGAGATGTTCCAGACACAGTTCTGTATATGAGTAACTTTGCAGTAAATAAAATATAGTCTCTGTTGCCGGCTGCTTGCATTCTATGGGAGGACACAGGAGGCAAGTAAATATGAAATGCCACTGGCAGGCAGAAGGGCCTGGAAGGATGAGAAGCTGGGTAAGGAGAGTAGAGTTAGGGCAGGTAAACTATTTCGGAAGAGCTGACTGGCAGAATGTCACTTTAGCAGAGGCCCAAAGTTGGGGAGGAGAGAACCACCATGGTGTCTGGGGGAAGAGAGTTCCGGAGAGAGGCAATGGTGGGTTCCAAGGTCAGGAGCTGAGACTGTGCCTAGTGGAGTCAGCGAGTGCCAAAGAGAGGAGATGGTAGGGGTGAGGCTGGGGAGGAGGAGAGGCCATCAGGGTGGGCCTCACAGGCACAGGAAGGACTGGGAAAAGCTGCCGTCCTCATGGATGAACAGAGATAGAGGCAGAGGAGTATTGTAAGAAAATGAATAGAAAAAGCGCTGGAGCTATTCAGAAACCTTCTGGACCACAGCATAGCTAGCATTGTCTCTTGAATCAGAATGTCACAAATATCAGTGGTATAAGGGAAAGGTGTCCAATGATGGGACAGAGTGACCCAGCATCGTGGAGGTCACAGTCTACTGTCTGTATAGAGGTGATAGTAATGACCATTCAAAAAGGAAAGATGGGCCGGGATGTAGCTCAGAGGCAGGGGCCCTGCATTTATTTCCCTTCCATTCCACAAATTCCAGTAGCAAAGGGTGGTGTGAACACCAGGTAAGATCCAGTGCAAAGATGTGCAGCTCCTTCAAACTGATTTTCTTCCAACATTTTTTTATTTTATATAAAGAATATTGTTGTTGTTAGGTGCTGTCGAGTCGGTATCCGACTCATAGTGACCCTCTGTATAACAGGGGAAACACTATTGTCAGTGCTTCTGTGCTGTTCATAGGGTTTTCAATGGCAGATTGATTTTTGGGAGGGGGTTGCTAGGTCCTTCTCCCAAGCCTACAGCACCTGGTGTTCCCAGGTGGTCTCCCATCCAGGTACTAACCAGGCCTGACCCTGCTTAGCTTCCAAGATACGACAGGATCGGACTCCACAGGGCTACGGCTGCAAGCAAAGAATATTAAGACCTTCTAAAAGAAGTGTTTCAATCTGTTCCCCTTTTATTAGGACAGAAAGCAAAAAGAAGGGATGTGTGCCTATACACATGTCATCTGTTGTGGGCATTTTGTTTCTAGGGTATTGTGTCTCATGAGAATTCAAGCATGAAGTTTAGGCCACCACTGGAATTTCTTTAGGGTTTTGAGACTAATAGGAATTTCAGTTTTCAATTCTGAGACTCTGGCTACAGAGAGGGCTGGGGTTTTTCTCAGTTGGAAGAGTGCCACTCTGCTGTCTCTGAGGCCCTGGGTTAGATCCCCAGTGCCGCAAAAACAGGAGGAGGACATGGAAGCCCACTCCTGAAACAGTCAGCCATTGAAACCCTATAAGGGTCACTATGAGTGGGACACAACTCAACTCGATGGCAACTAACAACAACTGGTTACAGAGGCTGCCCTTCCTTCACTTCCTTACAGAAGAAGACTTTTATACAATGTTGTTGAGATGATTTGAGGTGGGATTAGTTAGAAACATCTGTCAGATTCAGTTGTAAGAGGTCCCTTGAAGTCAGGGAAAATCCAGGTGCTCAAAGGCCTACATGAATCTCCTCCATTTGCCTTTTTACCCAAGTTTCCTCGTTTTCCTGTAGTATGAACAGCATGGTGTGGCAGGAGTCGGGCCTTTAAGCTTTTCTTCCCTCAGAAATGCAGTTTAGTCCATTTCCTGGTGTCATAGTGTGCTTGGACACTCCTGAGATTTGTGATTATGTCCTCTAGAATCTGGCAACTACAAAGAACCCAGTAAACAGGTGTCTCCCAAGCCCCCAGCTGGGGTCAGTATCCATCTTACATCAGATTCATTAGGCAAGAGGCCTATATCTAGCCATTCTGCTAGAGATGAGAACACAAAATCACTCACAAGATGTATATATCTGGTGCCTGCATCAGCCCAGGCAAGATATGTGATCTGCCTTGTTATCTGTCTATTGGTATAATGGCAGGTGAAGTGCTGAAGTTGCAGCAGAGACCAGGCTGCCCAGATAGCCTAAAACTTTTACCATCTGACTCTTTATGTGAAAAGTTTTGTTGTTGTTTCTAGGTACTGTCAAGTTGGGTCCAATTCATTGTGACCCTATGTTGGGTTTTCAATGGCTGATTGTTTCAGGATTGCTTCAAGGTGGATTGCCACATCCTTCTCCCATTTTGCAGTGCTGGGGATCATACCCAGGTCATCAGCACAGAGTTGTACTCTACCAACTAAACCGAAGCCCATGTGAAAAGTTTACTGATTTCTATACAGACTATCCTCCACATGCCTATCTGCTTGTTGCATAGTGGGTGCTTGTGTGTTGCTGTGATGCTGAAAGCGATGCCTCCAGTATTTCAGATACCAGCAGGGCCACCCATGGTGGACAGATCAGCTGAGCTTCTAGACCAAGACAGACTAGGGAGAAGGACCCAGCAGCCCACTCCTAAAACAATTAGCCATTGAAAACCCTATGAATAGCAGAAGCACTGTCAAATATAGTGCTGGGGAATGAGCCCCCAGGCTGGAAGACATTGAAGAAACAACAGGGAAGAATTGCCTTCTCAAAGTAGAGTCAACCTTAGTGACGGGAATGAAGTAAGACCCCTAGAATCTCCTTTTGCTGAGGTGGCACGACTCAAAACGAGAAGAAACACAGTGACTGCAACAGTGGGTTCAAACATTAAAAGATCGTGTACATGGCACAGTGTTGAGTGGTGTTTCGTTCTGTGGTATGTAGGGTCGCTGTGAATCAGACCCGACTTGAGGCACCTAATAACAACATTTAGAGTATAGAAACCAGAGGGAAGGGGAGAGGGGGAGGGAGAAAGAGAAAGAAAGAGAATTAAAACGAAATTGTGTGGGCAAGTTGGTCTCTGCTGTGGTTTGGATCTTCAGTGTCGTCTGAAGGCCCAGGTGTTGAAGGCTGGTCCCTATTCTATGGTACTACTAGGAGGTTGTAGAACCTTTAGAAGGTGGGGCCCAATGGTCATTGGGAGTGTGCCCTTGAAGGGGATTTGAGGATCCCATCTCTGTCTTCTCTCTTTGCTTCTGGGTCATCTTGACGTTAACAGACCCCCTCTGTCTTCTCCATGATGAATTGTGCCACTGTGGTCCCAAAGCAAAAGGATCGATCCAAAAAGGAATGAGCCAAATTCAGCCTTTTCCTTTACTAACTTAATTATGCCAGGTATTTTGTTACAGTGGTGAACACTGACTAACACAGTCTTCATGCCCCCACAATAAACCTGTGGCCATACTGGAAGGTCCCATGACTTAATATCACTCCCTTTGAGAGCTCTCAGTAATTTCCATATTTGGTTTGTGCTTTGCCCATTACTGGAGTAAGATGCAATCTTACTACTTAAAGTAATCAAATTCAGCTCCACAGAACAGTTTTCCCCCAATAGGAAAGCTAAGTTAAAACATTAGAAAGATGGCCAATTGCTGTACATGATTCTTCTGCCAGTAGTCTCAAGCTTGATCTTTCTGTGTCCTATAGGGAAAACCAAAGGAACTGTGATATCCTTTCCTTACTGAATTAGAGTTCTGACCCTCTGCATTCTTTCTCTCAGTTTTCCTGACTTAAGCTTGGTTTACCATCTGTTAAGATGGCTTTTGTATATACTTAGGTTGATTTTGAGAGTCTCAGAGTTCAGAGATGCCTTGGTGTTAGTTGCTGTCCAGCATCTACCTTGTGGTCATTTATATAATTGTCCCATGTGTTTTAAGGCTCCAGTCTCAAACATGACAGTATCTGCATTTAGGAAAGTGATATGCTCTATTCTTTTTATCTGAGTCCCACATAATCACAAATAAAATATAATTATCATGTTCACTAAATTCAGATAGTCTTGGCAAGAACTTTATGAGAAGCTTTGTGCTTCATTTTGTAAGCTATATTTTCTTAGCAGACAGATACCAGATCTAGCAGAGGTCATAGCTCCTCTGGCCTCAGTTCAGTGCCATTGTACATGTGGTGAGAGCTTCCTCTCACCCAGGAGACCAGTCACTTCATTTTGTTTGGGGGAGTCATTTTTCAACTCCTTCAGATTTAGAAATGAGCAAGGAGGGCTTCCATCCACCCAAAAACAGAAAAGAGAGCTGGCAGGAACCCCATATTCTTCTTCTTTTACAACTACCACTGGCATATCTAGTCCCAGGGATGTAATGATAGATCAGAGATTCCCCTTCTACCCTAGAATAAATGTGAATGTTTACCCCTAAATCTTCAAGGAGCCAAGCGGGCCTTCATGCTGGGCAGCAAGACCAAAAAAATAAAAGACTTCTGTGAAGGAAAGCATAATCTAAGGAAATATTGACTGGGAAAGATATCTGCAAAGATGTAAATGGATTAAAAGTATTTTATACAAATATGGAAAGGAATATTTTTAAATTAGCAAGGGATTTGTACAGTGCACAGAGGAAGTATAATTTTTAAACAAATATATTAAGTACCTTCAATATACACAAATTAAAAATCATTAGCTAATAGCAATGACTTTTTAAAAGAGACATCCCATGTGCATAAATAAGATTATGCTAAAACTGATCCAATTTAAATTGATAGAATCCTCTTGAAAACTATTTGGCACAATGTATAAGCAAATATAATCCATGGTCATCTCAGCCTTGCATCTGATCTCATCTGATCTCAGAAGCTAAGCAGGGTCAGGCCTGGTTAGTCCTTGGGTGGGAAACCGCCTGGGAATACTGGGTGCTCTAAGCTTGGGAGAAGAACCTGGCAATCCACTCCCAAAACAATCCACCATTGAAAACCCTATGAAGAGCAAAGAAGCACTGACAGTAGTGCCAGGCATGGCACAGTGTCGGGGAGTGCTTCATTCTGTTGTACATAGGATCAATATGAGTCAGACCCAACTTGACCGCACCTAACAACAATAAGCAAATACATGGCATGTGGAGAGAAGCAAGGGAAATACAACAGGATAAGGAATTTGGACTGAATATGATAGAGAATAAAACCTAATGTTTCTACTAAAGATCAGAGGTGCCAGAGGTATATCCTCTAGCTAGAAGGTGACTAATCTGTTTTAAGAGAGAGAGAGAGAGACAGAGAGAGAGAGAGAGAGAGCAAGCACATGTGTGCAAGAGAGTGAATGTGGTGCTGGGAAGGTTGGGTGAGTACACATCTATAGCTAAGAGAACTTTAAAGCTCAATAATCCAGACTATGTCCTTAGTTTGATAAACAAGGAGACTGAGAACTAAAAAAAATGGAAATCACGTCCCTAAGGTCCAAGGCAGAGTTATTAGCTCAAGGGAAACAGATTCTTCTGACTTCCAGGTCTTTATTTTCCTTTTGAATAGTGAGCATTAATGGAAACCTTCTGTAGTACAAATGTAGAATTTTGATGATTTTATGTAGATTTTAATATTATAACTAAATATTAATTTTTAATTGAGCTTTTGAAGGAGTTATAGCTATTTACTATCCACTAATGTTTTAACCGGCCTGCAGCCATAGCCCTGTGGAATCCTATCCCGTCAGATCTCAGAAGCTAAGCAGGGCCGGACCTGGTTAGTACCTGGATGGGAGACCACCTGGAACACCAGGTGCTGCAGGCTTGGGAGAAGGACCTGGCAACCCCCTCCCAAAAATCAATCTGCCATTGAAAACCCTATGAATAGCAGAGAAGCACTGACAATAGTGTTTCCCCTGTTGTACAGAGGGTCGCTATGGGTCGGATACCGACTCGAGGGCACCTAACAACAACAACAACGTTTTAACCAGCTAGTAGAAATAATTAGATAACATTCATAGCTTTAGTAGAGTTAGAACTAGACTTAAGAAACACTATTCTTTCCATCATTAGTTTTTTGTGTCTATCTAGCTAAATGTTTACTCTGCTATCAGAATACAAAAATACATACCACCAGGATCTACCCTTTCAGAGGAGACATGACAGACATTTGCTCAAATAGTTCCGACCAGTTTGTTCTCCACCACAAACATTGTACAGCTCTATGATAGAGATAAGAGTAACAAGGAAGGAGCAAACAAGATTTAGAAATGAGCAAATAAGATTCTACAAAGAAGATACTTGGGCTTAGAATTCAGAGGGTAAGAGGAATTTCCCAGAAAGACCAGAGGAGAGGGTAAGAGTTGAGAAAAGGCATTTGAAGAAGATGAAATTGCCGGTGAAAATTCATGAAGCAGCATGACATTTTCAGAGAGCTGAGATAATTAGATTTGTCTATCTGAGGTAGACTATGAAGGGAGAGTAGTTAGAAGTAAGGTTTTTGAGTGACTCCATGGGACTTTTCTTTTTTTAAGGTAGCAGAGTGGGAGTAACATGCACAATTCTAAGTACCTTACACATATACTAGTTTCATCTTATTTTATCTCATTTATTCTTTTTAAAAATGAAACTGAATAATTCAAATGATAAAAAAAATTCATAGTACTATTACATAGTGAAGTCAAGATTCAAAATATAGCATTTGAGTTCATAGCTCAGGGTGTAAGAATCTAGAATGTCTTTCCTATTCCATGCTAGGAATTTATAGCAATGAGGGGTTTTCAAACTATCTGTGATGGTGACACAGAAGATAGTTGAAAGGCTGAAGGTAGGAATCCTGGAAACATTCTGTTATAAGAATTGAGATGAGATGATGAGAACTTGAACTAGGACCAAAGGTATTTAGGAGTCAAAAAATCACAGAACTTAGTCTTGATGTGATGGAGCCAGTAAGGAGTTTCTGGATTTGAAAATTGGGGAAGTACTTGTACTATGAATCAAACTTACTAATAGAGAGAGGATTTGTTTTGGCACGAACTTTAATTGTGGTGTCCATGGGTTCTCAGAGCAGTCTTGCAAGTAGGTGACTCAAATCAAGAGGTCTGGAGGTGATCATGGGATCCCTCTTACGGATGCAACCAGCCTCTCAGAATTGCAGTGATATAAAGAACCATGGAGGAAGCTCTTACCATCTGGCTACCTGTCCACCAATTGTTTATTACTAGGCCAGCCAAGCAGAAGAGATTTACTTCAGAGTGTCTTCAACTATGTCACTAAGCACACTGTTTTCCGAGCTGGGTCTTCTTTTTTAATCTTAGAACACTTTTTGATGAAAGAAGCATTGCAAGGGTGAATATCCTGATGCACATGGCATAGCCTGTCCTAGATAAGCTGAGTGTCGCTGATGTAGAGAACACCAGCTTTTAAGCTTTGAGCTTAGTGGCTGAGAAGGAACAGTATGAAGCAGAAGAAAGGAAGTCAAGACATTCTGACGTATGCATGGTTTTAAGGGGTGGGAGGCCAGCACAGCCAAAGAGAGGTCAGATAAGATGGAAAACTAAAGAATAATTGTTGGATTTGGCCATTACAGTGCCACCACTCACATTTTAGAAATTGTGCCCTCCACTTTTCTTCCTCAAATCTATACTATTGCCATGTATACCAAATACCTCTTTGACCCTAACTCTTGGGTCATTCTTGGGTTCAGTCTTCATTTTACCTGTCTCTTGGCTGATCTGAAGTTATTGACCACTTTCTCTTTCCTTTCTGATGTCCTCCTTCCTCTATAATGTACCAACCTTAGTTTTTCTCTTCACACCCCACCCACTTTTCTCTGTCTATCCTTTCTATACACATTGCATTTCTTTAAACTGCACTCATTTCTTTAATTATATTGTTGTTGTTGTTAGGTGCCGTCAAGTCAAGTCCGACTCATAGCGACCCTATGTACAGCAGATCGAAACACTTGCCAATTCTGCGCCGGGCAAATGATCTTATTTATGTTTAAGCCCATTGTTGCAGACACTGTGTCAATCCATCTAGTGGAGGGTTTTCCTCTTTTGCGTTGACCTGCCACTCTTCCAAACATGATGTCCTTCTCCAGGGATTGTTCTCTCCTGACTACATGTCCGAAATATGTAAGACGCAGTTTGGCCATTCTTGCTTCCAAGGAGCACTCTGGTTGTACTTCTTCTAGGACAGATTTGTTGGTTCGTTTAGCAGTCCATGGTATATTCAATAGACATCTCCACCACCACAATTCAAAAGCATCAATTCTTTTTCTGTCTCCCTTGTTCAATGTCCAGCTTTCACAACCATATGATGCCACTGAAAATACCATGGCATGAGTCAGACCCACCTTCATCTTCAGCGTGACATCTTTGCTTTTCAATACTCTAAAGAGATCTTTTGCCACAGCTTTTCCTAGAGCAATGTGTCTTTTGATTTCTTGACTGCTGCTTCCACGGGTGTTGATTATAGAGCCAACCACAGCAAAATCTTGGACAACCTCAATCTTTTCTCCATTTATTGTGAAGTTGAGTGCTGACCCAGTAGTAAGGATTTTTGTTTTGTTGATGTTTAGTCGTAACCCATATTGAAGGCTATGATCTTTGATCTTCATCAGTAAATGTTTTAAATCCTCTTCACTTTCAGCAAAGAGAGTTGTTAATTATATAGGGTGTCAATATCGAAAACTAAGCCCAGCCTACCTCTCTCTCCTGAGCTCCAGAGAAGTCTGGCAGCCTACTTAGATCCCTTCAATCTCTCAAATTTAGTGTGTCTAAGGCTTAACCTGAATTCTCACCTCTACTCTTCCCTTTCCCTGTCATCTCTTCTTCCAAAATCTCATACTTAGTATTAAAATCTACCTAGTTGCCTATCTAGTCACTGACATTGGCATTTTTCTTGACATCTTTCTTCCTTACCTGGTTAGTTATTGATTTTTGCCTCCTAAAGACACTTCAAATCAGTCACTGCCCTTATCCCCCCTACTTGTGTCCAAGTCACCACCATCCCTCATGTGGATGACTGAATTCTCCTCCTCCTGGTCACAACTTGTCTCTAGCCTTCTGTGGCATGGTAGCTAGTGCCACCACTCCTTTGTTGAATTCTTTGCTCATCACTCCATCTTCATTGCTTTGCTCTTCTGTAGACTCACTTTAGATTGAGATGTGCTTTGTTTGTTTGTTTGCTTGTTTCAAATCTTAACCCCGACACACTTGCTCTGTATAGAACTGGACAGGTCATGCCCCTTCCTGAAGCACATTTGTATTTCATTTCCTCCTTCCTGCTGAGTTTGTCTTCCATTTTTAGGAAGCTTCTGTCATCTTATGAATCTGGGTTATTATATGGATGTCCTTCGTGATCTCTGTGTTCCCTGCATCATAACCTTTTCCTTTCTTTTGCAACTTCCTGTTTTGGGATATGAGTCAATCCTCTCCTCGGAATTTTAGGTTCTAAGAAGGCAGGATCTGTGTCAGTTTTGTACATCCATATATTCCAGGCTCCTGGTACTGTGCTTGGGATAGTGTGAACATAATATCCAATCAGTGTTTCTTAAATGAAATTAATGCTTTTCAAACCACTTTCACATCCATTATCTCAGTGGGGGTAAAGTTGAACAATTTGGAGAGGGTTTTAGAGAAACTTGAGCTGTCAGTGGATTAGAAGATTAAATTATTTGAGTTGTTCATATGAGAGAGCTGACTCAAAATTACAAGAAGGAAAAATCCTACTCAAAGGTCAGATCACATTAAAAGGGGGGGGAGGGAAGATAAGAATGAGGTCAATATAAATGGACTAAAAATCCCATGTAATTGTTCTAACAAGATAGAAACAAAGACCACTACAGGAAAAGTTTCTATCTTAAACAGAAATGGAACCCAAGGACATATAGAAAAATGCTATATAGTAAAAGATAGAGAAGACTTGGATGGGAAACTTAGATAGGAAGGGGGAGGGGGGAAACATAGAGGAGGGTAAGGGGTAACCTATATGAATAATGCCTATCAAATTGCATATATGAAAATTGTCACAACGAAAAGCATGTCAAAATGAATCACATTATGATGTACATTAAAAATTTCTAATAAAAAAAAATTTTTTTAAATTATTTGAGTTGTTTTGCACTAGGAGGAAGAAGTTAGAATCAGAAAAGTTGGTTAAGAGACTTAGCATTTCTTTCCACCATGTAGGACAAAAAGGAGAGTTTTAAAAACTAGCTTGCATCATTTTTAATTTTATCTTCTTTCTATGAAGTAGAGTTGTGAATGTGCATGTATTTTAATATTTGAAGGTATCAGATTGTCCATCTTGTGTGTGTGTTTAGTACTTGGGGGTTAAACCTAGGGCCTCATATATAATTTGCAAGTGCTTTAATACTAGGCTGCACCTCAGCCCATTTTTTATTTTTAGTCAGAGTCTCACTAAGTTATACAGGCTGTATCTGGCCTCGAACTCTTGATCCTTCTGACTCCATCTCCTGAGTTTCTGGGAATTATAAGCATGTGCCACTGCACCTGGGCAGATTGTCCATCTCTTAGGATCTTTTTTTCTCCATCTGGAAAAACTTTGGATAATGTGATTAAATATTTTTCTGCTTTGCTCAATGAATTTGTTTTCTTTAGAGAGAAACTTAAAGAAGTGGGTAATTCATTTAACTATAGCTTGTCTATTTCTAAAATTGATATGACAATTTAAAAATTTTTTTTTAATTTGTCTTTTAAAGAAGAGATAAAGGTCTGGGGATATAGCTCAGTGGTAGAGTGCTTGCTTAGCATGTCCAAGGATTTAATCCCCTGCGTGAGGATGGGGGTTGGGGAATCAACATCAAAAAAATAAAAGAATGAGAAATCAAGGGGTGAATCTAAGCTAAGATAACCTAGGTAAGGTGAACTATTTTGAGGACAAAATTAAACTATCCAGATATCAAGGCAAAAGGTGTTATGTGATAGCACACATTGCTTGATATCTCTTAGCACTTCTCAAGTAGAAACTTCCAAAAGCAGGAGAGCTCACAGTTCAAGATAGATTTTATAATAAAGTACTTGAAGTGCAAGTTAAATCAGTACTAATTCTGCTGGTTGCAAAATGAATGCTTGATTTTGAAACCACTGAAGATGTCATCATGTGTTCTGTATCAGATGGGGTCTACCCAAATGCCACATGGAGAGGTGCATTTAAAATGGAAGGCTAAGACTTTATACAACTTTTGAAACCACTTAACACTTAAAATATATTCATTTGGTGCCCTTAGTTCTCTATAAAACGCAGAATAGAAATGTTTGGTTTGGAACATCTTAAGGAGAGGATGCCTTAGCCATCTGCCTTTGGAATAAGAGCAAATTAATACAGATTTAGAGAATGATTAACCTTGCCCAGCCAGCATCATATTCTAACAATTCTGTGAAATGAATTACTTCAAAAATACATCCCAAGTAACTAGATAAACTGATCCACTGAGAGGAGTTTTTTTGGACTTTTGGACCATAATTAATTAATAGGCTTATAGGTCATCTTAATGAGATTATAAACCACCATCCTAGTGGTTTCTGGGTATGAAAAAAACATGACCAGTTTATAGGAGGAATTTTGCCATCTTGTTTTTAATGGTAGGCAAAAATCTACCCACAAGTTGTGGGAATCGTTTAGGTGTTTGGGTTGAATGGGAGATATAGAGCTTTTTTGTGTGATTCAGAAGTGGAACTTATTCTATCAAAGTCTTTTCCTATCTACTCTTACTCATAAAACTTTGGAGAAGCACTTTTAAGCTTAGAAGTGAAATTTCGACTACACAGTTTGACACATGGATGGTCTTGATGGTAAAGTTATGATTGATAGTGTATTAATGAAGGCTTGCAGACCTTCAGTTGTTCTTCATAATTTTCTGTTTGATAAAATACAGCCAACAACATTACAGTGAGATCAATCATTCCTCAGATTGAAATATTCCCACCCTTACCTAGTAAAGGAATGTGGCCAAGTGGTTGGGGGAGAAAGCCAGCACATGGACATCTGGTACATGGGGAAAGCAGAGATTATCTGATGTAAGAACTGGATAGGCTAAGAAATAACTGTGCCTAAGGGGTGAAAGTGAATGGGGTTTTTGTGCATTCTGGACACAGGATAAGAATCTCCTGAAATTCCACAACTGCTCACCTCTTCCCTCAAGCCACTTGGGAGTCATTCTTTATTTTTTGGTTTCTATGTAAACAACATGTAATTATTTCAGTGGTTTCCCTGGGCTAGCCAGATGAGTAATTTTAATGTGGTTCCCAGTCCTGGGTGTTTGTTTCAGAGACTAAAACATGGCAAGAGCTTGTGATGGGTGCTGTTCCAAGGATGGCCATTGTCCTCATGTCTGCTCTCCCTATCATGTGACTCCCTTATCCTCACATAAAATGAGGAAGTAAGGATTTTTCAATTTTTCAAAGAAAAATCTGCCTGATGACTCAATTTTCCCTGTCCCAGAGTTCGTTATTCTTCTCATCTCTTTCCATGAACCAGATTCCTTTCTGTAGCTGGGAAAGCCACAGCTGAGGCTAATGCTGGAATCTCTCAGTTTGGCCAGGTGCCATTTGTGGCATGAAAGAGAGAAGTAGTTGAGGAGACTTGGATGGGGAACACTGTCTAATCACAGAGTACCCCCAGGAAAATCCAGGCAACTTACTACAACCTGTTGTCTTGCACCTCCAATTAAATTTGATGGTTTCTGATCACATTTTCTTTCAAAACAAATCTTGGAGTCAGGTATCTCATAAATTATTTACCAATGCAAGTAAAAGGTAATGTAGGATTTAAGCAGAATGGAATGTGCTTTGCCTTTCAAACTTCCCTTTGACTTAAAACAAGGTTGATCTTGGCACCATGGTAGTAGAACTTAAAGGTGAAAGTTCTTGCTGTATTCTTACAGAGTACAGTACAATCCACAGCCCTTCAACACCTATTAAAGATTCAGATTCTGATCGATTACGTCGAGGTTCAGATGGGAAATCACGTGGACGAGGCAGAAGAAACAATAATCCTTCACCTCCCCCGGATTCTGATCTTGAGGTATGTCATTGCCAACACCCAAGAACAAGATACCATACAGCTACATGGGGCTCTACAGAACTGCTATGCAAAAAGCAGTGAGAAACTATCAAAAAATTTTTAAATTTTGCTTTCTTTTTCATACCAATAATAAGTAAAGCAATTTTCTCTCTTACATACTAGCTATAGATCATGCAGGATTTTTTGTTATTTGTTTTGGGGGATAGAGTTGCTGTCATTTTGTTTGCAGTGCTGGGGATCAAACCTAGGGCCTCTTGCATGCTGTGCAAGCATTCTACATCCCCACTCTACAGTATTTATTTCTGTTTCTTCCATATTAACTATATAATAAAGCATCAGTTTCTTTTTAAGGAATAACAATAAACTATGTAACTCTCCTTGAACAAAATTCTGTCATACTGTTCTGTATCATTGCCATTTCAATTAAGTAAGTGCCATACCAAAAAGACTTAATAAAAGCCACTTTGAAACTAAAGACACATTTGTGTATATTGAGAAAGGAAAACTAGAATGTTCTAAACTGAAATGGTAATCACCTTCTGAGACATGTTTTGGTGGAGTTCAAAAGCAGCAGAGATTAAGTGTGGACTGAAAGGGTGGTAGATTTCATAGCCTTGAAACCACTGCAATTAAGTTTCTACTTTTTGCCAAAGTGAAATTTGACGGTGGAAAACATGGTTATTTTGGCTGAAAAGAAAAACTTTTTCCAGCAGCATCTATGTGCCTGAATATCTACTGGTGTGAGTGGGAATGGGAGAAGAGAAGCAGGCTTGGAGGCTTTTTGTGGTTTCTCAAAGACCTTTTTGAAATGAACTCCTCCAAATCCAATTGAGAATACCTCAAGAGTGTGTCTAAGAGCATGAGTGATGTGTCTGCTTAAGTTGTTAAATATCTATGACCCAAAGACTGAAAACACCTGGCAAAAAAATATATAGCCATCTCAGTATACACAGGGGATTGGGTCCCAGCCCACAACAGATAACAAAATCCATAAATGCTCAGGTCCCTTTTATATGGTGTAGTATTTACATATACCTTCCTACACAATCCTCCCAAGCACTTTCAATCATCCCTAGACTGCTTATAATACCAAGTACAATATAAATGCTATGTAAATGTGTTATCCTATATTGTTTGGGAAATAATAACAAGAAAAAAGTCTGTACATGTTCAGTACAGATGGAATTTCTTTTTCCAAGTATTTCCTATCCTTGGATTCAGAACTCACAAATACTGAGGGCCAATTGCAGATCCCACCCCTTTGGTAATGGCCCAGTAGTTAACATAAGGTGAATAGATTATGTAAAGCCTCAATTTCTGTGTGCAAATTTTAATATTTAGCTTGATGAGAGTGAAACATAAAGATTACTTACTGTAACACTACTTAATGATCAGAAACCTAAGATAAGGAAAAGATATATTAAATGAACTTTTAACTGATTGCACATCTGTATCTCAGAAGTTATAAACTGAGTAATTATAGCTCATTTTTTCTCTTCCCCAAAACTGAAACTGAGCTTCTACTTACAGAAGTAGAAAAGACGTATATTATTTTTTCTTTTCTATATTTATATCGATGTTGCTCGTATGATTGTCCTCTTATACTTCATCTGAAGTTATAGCTGTAAAAAAGCCAGGAAAGCCTCTTTGGAATAGTTGTATTTAAAAAATAATAAGTTCAGATTTTTCATTTGTCTCCCATTTCAAGACTACTTTTTCATATCAAAGTTAACTGAATAACAGTTTTTTCAACTAATACAGAAATGCATTGATTTGGTTCATTCTTTATAGAGAGTGTTCATCTGGGACTTGGACGAGACAATCATTGTTTTCCATTCCTTGCTTACGGGGTCCTACGCAAACAGATATGGGAGGGTGAGTACCAACAGGCATCGCTTTTTAATTTCTTTGAAGTAATTATACCTAGAATTTATTTTTTGTCCAAATGAATGAAATTTTTTTTTGTTTTTTTCTCTTTCCTTTATTGATACATGTTGATGAGGTACAGACTAATACAGCATTTGCTTTTTCCATTGTGCAATTATTAATCACTTTTTGTTATACTTTTATCAACTTATAAAGTTTATGGAACCTTTTGACTAATATGTAGTAACACTTGAATGCATTTATTGTTTATATTCCCCTATTTTTCCTATATACTCATGAAGTTACATCATTTACATTGAGATTACCCTCTTCCCCTTTATCCCTTTACATTGTTTTCCCTCCCCTTCCCACCACCCACAGCCTTTGCTTCCCTTTGCTAGTCCCCTCCCTCCTCCTTTCTACTCTGCTTATATTTTAAACAGTAAACTTAAAATACAAAAAGTAAAATAACTTATTGGTATAGGCAAATGTATAGTTCAGCCAGAACATGTTAAATGAAGAAAAAGAAATTATTTTTAGTTCTTAAAAATGAGATGGATCATGCGATTAAATTTATGTTTATTTCAAAGCCCAATGAGTAAAAGTGATTGAATGCTACTTAAAATATATAAGAAATATTATTCTTATAGGAAGATCTTTGGTGTTGCATTTTTTCTAGGCGTCCTGTACTTTTATTCCCAAAACATTCAGTGGAGCAAATATTTTAGCTGTTGTGGTATTAGTTGTGGATTAGTTGTGGTATTAGCTGTTGTGGATTATCAGTGTTGGGATTTTATTTTCAAAACACCTACTATGAATGTGTTTATATGTCCCTTTGCTGCTAGGGCTAAATTTATTTGAATGTTATGTAATATTGAGTCTCTGAATGGCAATATTAGAGTTGGTATAGTGTTTATCTTACTGTTCTAGGTAAAGAATAATGTTACAGACAACCTCCCATGTGTAGAACTTCTGTTTCAGTGTTCTGTATTTGAGTTTCCTAAAACCTTAGATATTCTTCGTAGTTTATTGCTTGTTAATTTTGTAAGTCTCTCCTGTGAAAAAAATGATGTTACTTGAAGTGGCAATAAGTAACTTTTAAACTTATACTATAAATATGGTATTTCTTAGTTTTTGATCTTTAAAGAAATATTGTAAGTCATAGATTCATGAGGCTATTGATTTGGATCCTCTGAGACTGAATTCTTGTTTCTTGGTGAGTCTAAAGGTTTATTACAATTAAATGTCAAAATCAATACCCATAGAAGATATATGCTGTCATTAAAAAATGTGAACAAGTATTCTTTCTTTCAATATATATTTCTTACAATAAATATACATTGAGCCCCTGCTGTGGGCATGCACTCTGGAGGTGGAAAGGGAGCCATTATCACTTCAGCTTCACAATCCAGCTTTCCTAACCCTAAGGATATACTTAATCCAAAAAGCCTGGAAATACAAACACACATCTGTAAAAGTAAGAATATGCTTTCATTTGAATTTCTGTTCAGAGATAAGATAGCTGTAAAATACAGTATGTCTCATCTTATTGTTAAATAACTTTTCTATGAGAAGGACCTTAACAAAAATGCAGGGTACCAAAAAATGAGTTCATAAAATCAATCAAAAATGTTCCCCACTATGTGGCTAGCATGTAGCAAGGATTCAGTAAATATTAGCTATTGTAGTGGTGTGTGTTTTCTTATTGTGTCTTCTATCAATACTATTATACTACCTATTTCTACAAAAGTACTACTTAAAAACTAATTAAATATCTGAAATCCAACATGTAGTTAATGTGCAGAGCCTTGAAGATCTTCTTAACTGAGCCATTGTAATGTCCCTACAACTAACTCCTGAAGAAGAAATTGGTGCCTGGAATATATTCAAAAGTGCTGAAGAGTAGGCACTTAGAAAACCAGCATTTGAGAACCATTCAGAAAGTCTCATCTTTACAGGCTCTTGCTAAAGGCTAAATTGGGGCCCAGAGCATGCCTTGATCAGTGTTCTGATAGCCATTGAAAGGGACCAGCTTAGAATAAGGAGGTGGATATCTCACAGGCTAGTGACCTCATGTCAATCTTTGCCCATAAGTCATTGGTTCACATATGGGACTCATATCTAACTTAGAAACTCTCAGCTTCTTAAAATTTTTCATTCAGATCCTAATAATCTATAAGCAAAACATGCTCTAAATAATTCCCTACAAATACCATGAGTTTAATTTTTTAAACTTTGAACTTCAGTATTTTGAGGCTTCATCAAATAGTATTTTGTTTATTCAGTTTTATCATAGGAGGATATTTGATAAAAAGTTTTATCTCATAATAATTTCCAAAATTCAAACATATATTCTTTAAAATATAGTTGATCTGAATGACTTAATTGTATGTTTACCTTTCATTGATAAGCTTATGGTGCAGAAGGAGAACTTCAGAAAGCCTATGTTTTGGGGGAACTTCTGGAGTGCGACTTTGGGCCTGAAGTCTGAATGAGGTCACTGTGTGATCAGGAAGAAGTGTTCTAAGCAGAGGAAACAGCAAATGCAGAGGCAGGAAAGTGTTTGCTGTTGCAAAAAAAAAAAAAAGAAAGAAAAATGGCTCCTGTGACTGAGCATAACAATGGAGATGGAGCCTCAGGAGAGATATAGTCAGGCATGAGGACCAATTCCAAAGGGCCTCCCAACTGAAGTCACAAAGACTAAGCTCACCATATATAATAGAGGAAGTCAGGAGAGGACCTCAAGGGAGGAAGTGAGAAGATGCGATTTGCATTTTTAACTTTCTTTAGCTGCATGTAGAGAATGAATTATAGGGGAAGAAAAGTAGGGATCCACATAGGAGGCTTTAGCAGCAATCTGAATTATTGGCATTAGAGAAGGAGAGAACAGACCGAGTCCTGTGTGGTACTACACATAGAGAACAGGATTTAGAAATGACTTGTATTGGAGTAATGTGCGGCAAGTCATAGAGAAGAGTGAAGGATGATTCCCAAGTTTGGTCTTGAGTAGCTGAGAGAATAGTCGTGTATTTAGAGATGGAGAAGAACTAATTTGGAAGGAAAATGGAAAGTTTGGTATTAGACAAGTTTGTGATGCCTATTACATACTACTTGGACCAGGCAAAGAAGCAGTTGGAAGGTGAACCTGAAGTATACAAAGGGACTAGTCAGGCCTGGAGATGCCAGATTTAGAGTCAACAGTGCACAGTTTAGGGTCAGAAGCTCCTGTATTGCTTGCTTGATTTCTTCCTAAATATTTCTTGAACACCTCCTTTTTGCTGGACATTATGGTCAACCTGTTCTCTCATGGCCTGGAAGCATCCCTTCCTGTCAGGGTGACTTGTAAACATGCATTGCTGAGGCGGCTGAGTCATGGCCAGAAGAATGCAGGAAAGGTTGCTCAATATTGCCCTCAATAGAGAACATTAGATTTGAAAAGAATTTGCTCTCAAATCTGATAATCAACCCTCATAAAAATGTGTTGATCAACCAGGATTCTTCCAAACAATCATGATAACCAGCTAATTAAAATGGTTTGCCTCCCTTTTGTGCCCCCACAATCTGAAGGCAGCTTAGTGGTGATCTGCTCCTTTGGAGTGCAGATTTAGTTGTTCCTGCCCATTGTTGGGGGAGTATGTGGTTGGGCCTTCCTTTACATGCATATAAAGAAATGAATGCCTGACAATGTGGTAGCTGTTCTGTCTCCATGGGAACCGGTTACCTGAGAAGTAGCTTAGTCACAGTAGCTTAGGCAACTCAATGAGGAGGCCTTTCAGTAAGGGGATACAGGATCTGCTTGATATAATGCAAAATTAAAGCATGTTATAGCAATATGTACCCAAAAAAGTTTGAGGATATCCCACCTTCTTTGTAATACTAGCTGTGGGAAGAAGCATGAGGGGTGTTATAAGGAAGTGTTGTTTTATAATAAAGATGATGGGAGCAAAGAGGGTATCCAGTGGAGCCTTGGCTGAGGAAGAGGAAAGAAACAGCCACATAAGCAGGAAGGTGAAGTTTGTGGGTGTTACTGTAAAAATAGGATGCTCTTAGTAATGTATCTATCCCAGCTGCTTTTGTTTAGCACATTTTTAAAAGTTGGTTTCAAACTAAATCCGAATTTCTCAGTTTCACTAAACAAAACTAGTCTCGTTTTCTATTGAATGGTCTCTTTAAAATAGACCATATAATCCAATTGTTAATATCAAAGTACACATACAAAACTTATATTTCAACTCATATTGTGCTGAGGACTCAGAATGATGCTCCTCTCACGAGAGGACTTCCCAGGGTCTCTATGTGCAATGGCTTGTTTCTGCACTTTTTTTTCCAGTACTGATGATCAAACCCAGGGTCTTATGCATGCTAAGGAGGCACTCTAGCACTGAGCTACATCCCCAGTCCTTATACTTTCTTCTGATTGTTGTTTAGCACCTATGTCTCATAGGAATTTGAGTTAGAGTGGATCTTAACAGTATTGAGCCTCACTCTTAATTTTATGCAAAACCCAAAACATGAACATGTAAGATAGCATTAAAACAGACGCCATAAAGTGTACTATGTTTAATTGTGGGCCACAATAAAAATTTCCTAAATTCCCAGCACTCATGAAATTCAACATTAATGTTATGAAATTGCTCTTATGTACATGCAGATAAGGAATTGGCGGAGGTTAGAGACCATATGTAGAAAACATTTAGGATCATGTCTGACATAAAAGAAATATTCAATAATTACTAGATATGTTTGAACAAAGGTGAGACTTGAGTCAAAACAAAACAAACAAAAAAGCCCAATTTGGATCCTGGCATGGTGGCCAGCAAGAAACGTAGTGGCAGTGTCTGGTATTTGACATGTCCTGTGATGTGATAGAAAGAGCAGGAGATTTGAGTTCAAAGATAGATCTGGACTCAGTTCTGAGTTCTTGACTTTTCAGCAGTTTGACCTTGGCAAATGATTTATTCTTACTGAGCCTTGATCTTCTCATGCAGAAAGCCAACTACTTAACTGTAGAATTGTTTTAAGATTTAAGTTGTAACATGAATTTAAAAGCACAGTATCTTATTAATGGCAAAAAACAGTAGCAAGAAAAGCCTGGCACCTGTTTAACTTATAGCTGCTCATTGTATGTTTGTATGGGTTCTAGGAGGATCTCAGTTGTATCACTGGGTTGTAGAGAACTTGGTTACTTACACAGTGAGATTTCCCTCTTGGAACCTCTAGACTAGAGGTTGGCAAATTTTTTCTGTAGAGGATCATGGAATAAATATTTCAGGCTTTGTGGGTCGCATGCCTATCATAACTATTCAGCTCTGCCCAAGCAGTACTAAAATAGTTATGGATGGTACATAAATAAATAAATGTGCTGCATTCCAATAAAACTTGTTTTAGCTGGGTGCTGCACACACACTTGTAATCCTAGCATCTCAGGAGGCTGAGGCAGAAGGATCACATGTTAAGAGGCCAAAGGCAGCTGGTACAACTTAGCAAGACTCTGTCTGAAAATCAAAAATAAAAAAGGGATGGGGATACAGCTCAGTGGTATAACACTTGCCCAGCATGCACAAATTCCCAGCGTCAACCCCCCGTACTGCCAAAAACAAAACAAAACAAAATGGAAAGACTTGATTTGTAATCCTCAAATTTGAGTTTCATGTAATTTTCATGTCTTATGAAATATTATTTTTCTTTGTTTTTAAAGATCTAGTCTAGGGACTGGCAGACCCCATAGGCCAAATCTACCTCATGGCCTGCTTGTACAAGGTTTTTAAGTTAAGGATGTTAGTTAAATTCTTAAACAATTGCTTTTAAAAACAAAAATATAAAGAAAAATGTGTCAGGGACTGTGTAAGTCCTGCAAAGCCACAATATCTGTTTTTTTTTTTTTTGGGGGGGGGGGGGGGGGTTTTGTCCTTTTAGAGAAAGTCTACCCCTGCTCTACCATACACAGTGCACTTTGTGCTGATTCCTTTTACTCCTGCCATCCAGGCACCAGGACAGTTAAAGGAGAGCAGCATTATGACTGGTGACTGTGTGCATCCAGGGCCCCAAGGAAGCACAGTCCCACACAGGACTTTGCTAGGAAAGATGAAATGGCTTTGGACAACAAACAGGCCCAAAATGTACTGGTGCAAACACCATAGAAATGTATCTCTTATATAATAATCTTGAGGGCACTTTCGAGGTTGCTTGGTATGGGAAGGTTTGGTGGTAAAGGTAATGGCTCTAGGAACTTACCATGTAGCTTTTGAGGCTTCTGGGATCATTATTATCAGCAACTGGCCCACCACCAGGAGAAAAGGCTGGAGCTGCATGAGTGGGAGGTGCTGTGAGCCAGGCTAAGAGGAGGTACACATCTCTGTCCACAACACTGGCCTTAGCCACAGGGCCTAGTACCACGGAGGCTGGGAAAGAGGGTTTCATTGTTG
The DNA here is from genome assembly GCA_007922755.1 of Pedetes capensis. Classification (NCBI taxonomy): domain Eukaryota; kingdom Metazoa; phylum Chordata; class Mammalia; order Rodentia; family Pedetidae; genus Pedetes; species Pedetes capensis. The sequence continues at coordinate 60,231 of VMDO01003782.1, forward strand.
CCCAGGACAAAACAGGGAAGGAGTTTTAGTGAACAGGTAGTAATCACAGGCATCGTTCACAACTTTTTGACCCAACAGTGAACCCCAAAGCAGACTTTCAACTCCCGTGGGGCTCTGGCCATCCCAGCAGAGCACTGCCCAAACCTGTGGGTAGTGGATTTGCAAGTAATGAGCAGCCAGTGCAATCCCCAAGGATGTTATCTTGATTTTATTTTCTTCTTTGTACATAAGTGATAAATTAGATCACAATGTCAAGATGATACATGACTTTAAATATAATTTCTGGATGCTGTGGAAGGGCATAGAATCTAAACCCTCATAACAAACCAACAAAAGAAACCAATTTTCTTGAACATCAGAGAGATTTCTGGCTGAATGAACCACCTTATCCCTTTCCTTTGCAATTATCCTGAAGACTGCTCTTTTCCTTTAATTACCACCTTCTTCCTCCTAATGTAGAACTGGACATAGAACTAATGTAGACCTGGAATGTATGTTCTTGCTGCCTTTTTGGATAAAGCATTATTTTTCTTATTTGGGAATGTAAAAAATGTAGCAACTGACCAAGAACCACAGGTTCCCTGCCACCTAGGGGTATCCTTGGGATTTTGTATCTCTGCCTCACTTCTGCTATCTTAGTCTTCCCATCTATGAAATAGAGATAGTCATGTGGCTGTTAGGAGAACAGTGTGAAGTACCTAGAAATATAATGATGGGCACTCCACAAATAAGAGCTATTATTGCTTGTGTGGTGGGTTCAGAGGCTGGAGAGGGAGAAGTGGAACTAGAGCATTAAAAGTGGTCAAAATCATACACAAAATGTGAATATCTATAAAATATGTTTAGGGGATCAGGCTTGGAGAAAATGACAGAAAATGTGTTGTTGAAGTGGTAGTAAAAATATTGTACCCTCTGTTCAGCTTTTATAGCTTATACTGCTATCTCACATTTTTATCCAGTTTCTTCTTTTTTTTCAATGAATAAATATGATTTAGAAAAATGAAATTTGTCCCAGGAAGTCCACTAGCAATACCAGGAGTATAATGACATTTTTTACTTGCTCCACTGTAGACAGCACTGAGTGCCAGGTTTTATGCTGTGAGCATGGGGATGCCATAAGTATATTAAAGACTCAGGTGACATGATAGAAGTGTGCAATCAGGAAGATTAACCTGAAGGCAAAGAAAATTATTGTGCAGTGCTCCTGGTAGGAAATAATAAAAGCCTAAAAAGTGGCTGAAACACTGGAAAGGAGAGAGAGAAGGGAGAGTGGTAACAAATGAAATCCTGAGAGGTCTTTTGGTTGGATTTAGCTGATTAGCTCTTCTCTTGGCACCCTGTGGGCCCCTGTGTGTAGAGGCTGACTGGCCAGGTCCACTCTGGCTTTCTTCTTTTTCCTCCCTTGGCTGTTGTCCCATGTTGCGGTTCATTGGGTTTTCTCCATAATCAAAACTAATCTTTGGAATGGTGAAGTTCTTTCTGTTAATTCTCTTTTTGGGTATTATTTTCATGATGTTGAAAGGGAGTCGCTTAAGTAAGGAAAAAAATTAAGGTAGTTGAGTGTCAGATATCTAATCAGTAAAAATGACCTGATTAGCACCACCATGGGCTTGTATTTTTTTTCCAAGTCATTCAGGCAATAGTTCAGCCATGATTAATTTTTCACAGGGGCATGCCATATCTAGCAGTAATCCATGTTATTTCCTAATTGGCCTTAGAATCATGCCCAGCTCTCTGAACTTGACATTTCACTTCAGCTGTCCAGTGATAGGGCCTTATGGCCTTGAAAAAAATTAATATTCCCTTGATGGTATTGGTACTTCAGACTGGAAGAAAGATAGCAATGGACACTGTGGGTCTCATAGGCTGTACATATCATTTGAATAAAATTTTTAGTAATGTTTTATAAAAAATAACATTTCAGAATATAATTTTTCTGTTTTCTCAGATAAGGGAGTTAATTTTGCAAGTTTATCCTTAATCCTTCCCCTTCAAACAATCAGCATGGGGCCTTAAAAATAAACTATTTGTATATTCTAGAGTGCCCATTCCTGTTTGCCAGCCTCTTTTTCCCCAAAACAAAAGATCTTAAACAGGGAGAATTTTTAAATGACATTCAGGCCTTGCTTGTGGCTGTAATATTAGCATTCTAAATAAGGGATTGTTGAAGGGACCTAAAACAAATGTTTTTTTTCCCTTTCATTTGATTGATATTGCCCAAAGATTTGTCCTTGATTTGAGCATACTTAACAAGATTTTCACATTGAGCAACAAATCCTCATAAACCTGCTCACATTGTTAGCATCACGCCTCACTGCGCCCCTGCAATTCTCGTAATTGCTGCCCGTGGAGGCTTAGCTGCCCATGTAGAATCAGTGCAGATAGCATTTAGGAAGCTTATCTTTTATATTGCACAGATTCAAAATGTAAGTACTCTATCCAGAGGAACTACTCATGGTTTCTATGAGTTGAATCATCCTCTAGACCTTCTTTCTAACCTAAGGTTAATAAATAGCAATATTAAAAAAAATGATGTATTCTACTTTTTGATCCAAAGTAGTATAGCAGTTGCTAGGAATTTGTATAGATTTGATATCACAGAACTAACAGGATACATATTCAAGGAGAAGCTATACAGAAGACATTTATCATATAATTTTTAATGTACTTATATAGTGAAAACAGTAATAGGATAATAATTAAAAGGCAAAATTTACTTTGTTTTTGTTTTCATTTTAACCTCCTAATTTTTGTTTTTCATAAGAATACCATAGGTAATTTTTAAAGCCCAATTACTAATTCAGAATGTGGTTGCAATCTAAAATTGGAACAGGGACTTAGGTATTACAATAGTTCTTAAATGGCTGAACTTAAACTAGGCAATTTATATTGTCTTAGATATTTGCTTGCTTTATTTTACTGTTAAATTCTTTGTTTTGCATTTAGAAAAATAAAATGGTGAAAGAAAAAGGCTAGTGGGGCAAAATGTAAAAGGACATGTAAATCAGAGCTACATTAGAAGCTGGAACAATTTTCCCTTTAATGCTTTACTGGGATATCTAAGCAATAAAGAGAAATTGCTTTCTCATCAACATTTTAGTGCTATTTTTAGTTCTTATAAAACTTAAATGACTCTTGGACTACACAAATCTAATGGAATATTTGGCATTTGTGGCATTATTAAGTCAATGCTAAAAATCTTGGCTGTATCTTTTAAAACATGGTTATATAAAAAGTTAAGATATTTTGTTGGTTAGATAAATGGTTAATTTAAGGTTTCTAGGGAAAAGAAAAAAGATATTTTGCTTTTAAACTTAGAAAAACATGCTGGATCTCATTCTGAAAAACCAAAAAAGAGATAAACAGGTTTTCTTTCAAGTTTCCATCTCTCTTGACTCTTAAAGGGCTGTGGACCTTCTAAGCCAAAGTAGAATTTTTGAGAAAGTAAATGAAAATGAGTTTTTCTGAAACAGCCTCAATTCTGTAGGGGTTCATGTTTGCCACTAACTATAAATTACATTGTCATTGGAAGCTGGCAAGTGAGGAATGTTGCTTTTTCTCTCAGCTCTTGGTGATCATTTTGTTCAATGTGTAACTCTGCCTTTCCCCGGCAGGCTGGACTGTGGGACTTTCCAGAGACCCCGGCAGTTATTTTGTGTGTTGTGCCAAATAACGTGCTTAAGTGGTGGTGGGCAGATAGAAAACTCCAGGAATAGGAATTTGTGAAACTGATCAATGACAGGGTAGGGAAGATAGCAGTGTTTCCTCTGGAAACCAAGGTGTTCTTCAGTTTCATGTGGTGATGGAAACCGTGGTTGAGCCTGACATGGTTCTGACCCACTTGGCTGTAAACAGAACTCAGGGTATAAAAGGTGTTTTGTTATCATGGGGATAAAGCTTCTGAATTTTCAGGAAAAATTATGTAACACTATCAGGAAAATAGCATGTGTGGTTGCTTTAAGATTTCTTTTAAAAGCACTGAAAACTCTACTGTTGATCTTCTCTCCAAGCTTTGCTTTGAGTAGTTGACCAAGCAGCTCTGTGACATGATTTGCTTTAGCTTTCCAGGTGCTAAAATGAGATTAACCCCTTTTTTCTCTTCCTCAATGTCTGAAAGCCACCTTTATGATCATGGTGACCACATAAAAAAGTATAATTTCTCAGTGAGGTTGAAAGAATTGGGGGTGAGAAGATAGCACCTTCAAACAGTCCTTATTTACAAAATAGTTAAGATCAAGCAAGGCACAGTGGCACACTCCTATAATCCCAGTGCTCAGATTGCATCAGGTTCAAGGCCAGTCTGGACCGCACAGACAAATTGGAGATCAGGGGAAACTGCACAGAGAGAGCCTGTCTCAGACAGACAAAGAAAAAAGCAAGTATCATGTGCAAATACTGGAGTTAGCAATGCAGACAAAACTATACAAAATTATAATAGTGCTCGACATAAATGAACAACAAAATAATCTGAGCAGCATGAACTTCAACCTGATCACTGGAAGAAGGGAAATCCTAATGTACCCAATGCCCTTCTTCCCTGGCACCAGGCAGAGTTCATGGTTGTTTCCCCACTAGGTAAGAGCTCATGCTAATACCTGAGGTCTTCATGTTAGGACCACCTGAAACTTAAGACTCCCATTAAAACAATTTGTCAGAATAGAAGTAGTAGGCGATACTCTGTACTGTAGCCTTCTAACATAGAGTAATTTGTTGTTGTTGTTGTTAGGTGCCGTCGAGTTGGTATCCAACTCATAGCGACCCTCTGTACAACAGGGGAAACACTATTGTCGGTGCTTCTCTGCTGTTCATAGGGTTTTCAATGGCAGATTGATTTTTGGGAGGGGGTTGCCAGGTCCTTCTCCCAAGCCTACAGCTTCTGGTGTTCCCAGGCAGTCTCCCATCCAGGTACTAACCAGGCCCAACCCTGCTTAGCTTCCAAGATCTGACGGGATTGGATGCCACAGGGCTACAGCTGCAGGCAGAGTAATTTAGTTGTGGGTAATGATCATTAAAAACATCCATTAATTAATTCAGAAAAATGCACCTACTCCATGGCACCTTCTCACATGTACACACAAGCCCTCTAGTACCCAGAACACATACTGGCCATGCACCCCTCTCCTGCGTGAGTCATCATTGATATTACCCTAGCCTGACACTAGTGAGTTGTTCAGAAAATCAACCTTTCATGTTTACAGAATATAGTCATAATAGTATAGCAGGTCTGTAGCCATGATTCCTTATAAGCTCCTTGGGGAGCTTATAAATTAATAGAGATGGCCATTGAAGGAATCTTCAACAGAGTCTGTCACTGGTATGAAACAGAACTAATACTCCTCCACATTGCTACAAGTGAGACTGCAGAATCTCAAAAGGATTCCCAATGCTAAGAAGACAGCTCATCTCTGTATATTATTGATGACAGGCATTTCCTAAAAGCTACAATTATTTAACTAGTGAGAAATCACTAGTAATAGGAGGTCAAATGATAACACTAGCATTATGGATCAGGAAAAAAGAAAAATCAGGATCCACAGGAGCCATACAACCAAAAAATAAATGCCAGAGGCCCTAAATGAGGTGCTTCTAGGGTTACTGCTATTCTTAAATTACACTGAGATTTCTCCTTTGCAGCTGCTCAACATTGCAATGTGACACTACCATTCCTAGATGTATAAACTGAAGATCCTGTGGCTTTAATTACAAACGTAGGTGTTCTGGTTCCTAGAAAAGAACATTGCATATGATAAAAATGAGTGGAGTTAACCTGAGCAGAGCAGAGACTAGTATATTCTTGTGTATATTTGAAATCCTCACTTACTTTTGGGTATAGATTATCCAAACAAGTCTCGGCACATTCTTAATAAAAGGAGTATGCCAAGGAACTTTGCATGCCTTTTATAATTTTGGCTTTTAAAGAAAATGACATTTTAGAGGAATAGTTTGGAGTGCTTTAAATAAATACTAAAATAAATATTTCAACCCAAGATTTTACCACCAAAAGATAACCAATATTGTCTCAGTGAATATTTTTATATTTTTCCCTTCTTATCAAATATCCAAGCATATACAAAAGTAGATGGAGTAGAGTAGTATAATGAAACCCAGTATAACCTCTCCAACTGTAAAAAATATCAAGTCTTACCAATCTTGCTTTACGTGTGTCCTTAGTATATCCCTCTGCTGCTCTGTTTTGAGGATGATTTATCAAGGGAATGCTCAGGCACTAAATGATTTAATTTGTATTTGTTTCAGTATGTATTTAATACTCCATTAAAGGAATTTTTAGAGTAGACTAGTACTCATTACCTTAGCCATCTAATAAAATTTATAATCTCTTAATGTCATTAAATACCAAATAGTTACATTTCATTAATTTTAAAAAGTATTTACTTTTAATTATAATAAAGTGTATATAACATAAACTACTTGATCTTTTCTAAGTGTAAAGTTCATTAGTATTAAGTATATTCACATTGGTGTGCAACCAATTTCCAGAATTATTTGTCTTGCAAAACTGAATGTCTGTATCCATTCAACAACTCCCCATTCTTCCTGAACCCTTTGCTCCTGTTCCTGAAAATCTTTATTCTACTTTCTGTCTTTATGAAATTCAGGTACCTCTTTAAGTAAAATCCTACAGTATTTGTCTTCTTGTGACGGGTTTATTTTCCTTAGCACAACGTCTTCAAGGTTCATCCATGTTGCGGCATGTACCAGAATTTCCTTCCTTTTAAAGACTAAGTAATATTCTATTGTATGTGCAAACCACATTTTCATTCATCTATCAGTGAACAACAGAGTTGCTTCCAGCTTTTGGCTGTTGTAGCTACAAGTTCTTAGAATTATAAGACTTCTTACATAGTCTACATTTTAACCCCCTACCAGATATGTGATTTGTATATATTTTCCTCGTACTTTGAAGGTTGCCTTTTCATTGGATTAATTATGCTCTTTCAGGCACATAAGTTTTTAATTTTGATGTTGTCAAGTTTGTCTATTTTTTTCTTTTGTTTGCTGTTCTTTTGGTGTCATAATAAAACATTGCCATATCCAGTGTCTTAAAGCTTTTCTCTTAAGAGTTTTAGAGTTTCTCTCTTACATTTAGGGGTTTGATTGATTTCATGGGTTTTGTGCATGCTATAAGGTGAAGGTCCAACTTCATTCTTTTGCATGTGGATATCCAGTTTTTCCAACACCATTTGTTGAAAAGGCTATCAATTCTCCCTTGAAATGGTCTTGCACCCTTAGTCAAAGTCATTTTCAAGAGTTTATTTCTGGTCTTTCCATTGGTCTGTATATCTGTATTTATGCCAAAACTGCATTGTTTTGGTTATTGTGACTTTATAATAAGTTTTGAAATTGGGAAGCATGAGACATCTAACTTTGTTCTCTTCTAGACTGTTTTGGCTATTTAGGATCCCTGGAAGTTCTATACAAATGTTAGAATGGATTTTTTTAAATTTCTTTTAAAAAAGCAAAGCAAAACAAAAACTGCTTTAGGAACTTGGTAGGTATTGCATTAGACTTATAAACCACTTTGTGTACCATTAACATCTTACGTCTTACATCTATGAACATGGGATGGCTTTCCCTTATGTCTTTTCTTTCAGCAATATGTTGTAGTTTTCAGTGCACTAGTCTTTTTTCTCCTTGGTTTATTTTTAAGTATTTGGTTCCTTTTGTAGTTGCTATGTAAATGTTTTCTTAGCTTCTTTCCCAGATTGACCATTGTCAATGTATACAAACACAATTGATTTTTGTTTGTTCATTTTCTATCTTGCAACTTTGTTGAATTTGTTTATTCTAGCTTTTAGTTTTTGAGAATCTTTGGGATTTTCTACATATACAATCATGCAAACAGAGATCATTTTACTTTTTCCTTTACAATTTTGATGTCTTTTATTTGTCATTCTTGCCTAATTGCTCTGGTTAGGACTTCCTGTACTATGTTATATATACATGGAAAAAGCAGGCTCCTTGTCTGGTTTTTGGTCTTAGGGGAACTTTTATAGACATTCACCACTGAGTATAATACTAGCTGTGGGTTTCACATATATGACTTTTATTATGTTGAGGTAGTTTCCTTCTATTCCTAGTTTCTTGAGTGTTTTTCTCCAATGATTTTATTTACTTATTTTTACAGTTTATCTTATTTTTTGTGTTTTTTAAATCACACATTCTCATGCAATCCTTTAAAAAAGAATCCTTGAGTGTTTCTGTTGAAGTTAACCAGCCCATATATCCCGTGTGTCTGAGTTTTCTTTATTGCGTCCACTGAACATGTTGCTTCCTCCCCTGTGCTTCCTGCAAATTGGTATCTAGATCTAGAAATTTAATTAGATTCTGATTTCGTTCCTTTTTTTTTTTCTTTTTCCTTATCTGTCAAGACTTCATAGATGGGGTATATCCTTCCAGAAAGAAATGTGTATGTCTGGTTGCTGTTTTAAAACCTCAGTCTCCTCCGGCAGTGCATTACTGGAGGTTCTTATCTTTTACCTCCTTTCTCAGCTCAAAATGGCAGATTAGGAAGAGAAAATGTGGAAGTCAGAGAAAGTCTTTAATTCAGCTGAATCAAGTATATGTTAATGCTTCCAGAAGTAAAAAGACTGACAGCTTCCATTGCAAATAAGTAGCCCAGAGCCATTTTTAGTGAGGCAGCTTTGAGATGATTCTGATTTTGAGATTTTTTTCAAATACTTTCCTTTCTTGACTAGCTCTACAGTATTTTCACATATGCTTGCCTAAGGCTTCCTTGTCACCTCTAGTGGATAGATAGGTGCCCTCAGTGTCTCATGCTGACTAACCTGATGGATGTTATGATTCCTTTATTACCTTTTCAATACCATAGTGAATTTCAGTTTACCAGCCATAGTTTTGAGTCAAGGAACAACATGATTTATGTACTTGATGCCTGATGGCTAATTTCAAAGGTAGATCCAATAGTCCTCTATATAGCTTGAGCTTGGATATAGGCATTTTCAATTAGGCAGTTTCCTCGTGAGCCTCTATGTGAAAATAAGTGTCCAGCAGAGACTTATGTGCAATATAATACACTAATTATGACTTGGAAGTAATTATTTACATTAGAGAAAAAAGCTAATGTTCTCATCAGAGAGTTAGGGAATAGAATGGCTTTTACCTGTAATCAGTTGGATGATCTAACCAGAGTTGATATTTGTGGATAAAAAAAGATGATTTTTTATTTTAAATAACCTCCTAAAGATTTTAAACTCTTGTCCTCTTCCTGGAGTGAGCACAATCCAGAGTACACTTACCTCAATTTGAGTGGAAGAACACTGGATACCTGATACTGACCCTGGAGGACTCCACTCTTGTTTCTTGTTGAGGTGCTCCCACAAATTTATCCTTCATCCTTACCACAAACAAGACTTCTCTAAAACAGTATCTTATTTCTGAAAGTCTAGAGTATAGGATCATTTTGGGGGTATTGTGAAATACCCCAAATTGTGGAAATTACCTCAAATTGTGAAAAATTTTTAAGAGCAATACACTGAAGCTACTTAATTTGGAATGTACCTCAATGGTATTGGTATAGTCATATATGACTACCAGCCATTTCTTAACAAACTTGGACAAGATCAAGATTGTGCCAAGACCTATGATGGTAAGCAGTGGTTTATGCTGTGCTAAAGTTCTTATTCATATAGTTTCATGTTCAATGATTGAACGGTATAGGCTAAAAAGTATATATGACTAACTCAAAGCAGTCCTACTACTTGGCTATGCAAGCAATTGATTTTTTTAAGATCACTCCTAGATTTCATCTACATTATTGTAGTGCCTAGATCTCATTAATGGGAGAAATGACAGCAGCAGTAGCAGCTTCCTATTTATCAGGTATTTGTCCAGAACTTTACATACATTACTAAGTTTAATCTAGCAAACAGATGTGTTTTATTCCTGTTTTACTGACAAGGGACTACCCACCATCCCACACAGCTAATATGGCAAAGTTAGAATCTAGATGCAATGACTGCAAAGCCCATGGTTTGACCGTCTAGAGAGTGTGCATTTTTGGTGTTCTTCACCCTCTATGCAAAGTTCTTTGCCGGCAAGTTATGAGCACAATTATTTTGGAAGTATCTCCTTTAATTTCTGGGGCCCTGCTAATGGCCTGCATTGAGACTAGCATTAAACCTAGTTCACTAAAGATGTGAGCTGGAGGCTTTATCATAAGTTCTTCTACCAGGCAGTTTCATTACTTGTTATTCTGAGACAACTCCTGGACTTATGTATAGAAGCAAATGGCACAGCCCTACAGGAGTAACAGGGCCTTCATCCGCTGTGAGAATTGTGGTAAAATCAAATTCTGAAGCATTAAAGATTATGCTTGCTAAAAAGTAAAAAAAGACTCTTGCAGTTTAACACTCTAGGAGTATGGGTGATCTGTGAAACAAAATAGGACAAGAAGAGACAATCCCCTGGGCCTGTGATGATCTAGTACCCATATGCAGTGATAAATGCCCTTTTTATTTATTTCAAATTTTCAACATGTAAATTTAAGAATAGACATAAATCTCTCTAGAGACTAAATGGTGTTTCAATATTCCCATGCATTGCTTTTATCTAAATATTTTTTCTTTTTCTTTCCTAAATATTTTCATTATGTGAATACCAAGTGTGGTAACAGTAAACAGGTTGAAAAAATTAAGAAAAAGTTAAAAAATGACAGTGGACCAGGGATGAGGCTGGTGATTTGTATAGAAGATGGTCGTTTTGGTCTCTGAGTTCTAGAAACATGAGAAAAATTCCGTGAGGCAATGAAATAATTAGAGATCATTTGAAAAAGGATGAAGGCAAAGCAACTGTTTTAGGCCTGGGTCTACAGACACTCAACAGATCTCATCATTAGCTGATTTTTCTACATAAAGCTACTTCCATTTAATAGATGTAATTTGTCTTTGATGTAGTGAAAACAGCCAGGAGTAGCCTAGCATTGCAACAAGTTCCTTCACTTTGTTTTCATGAGTTTAAGCAGACATTTGCAATTTAATATCATATTTGCCTAATTTAGGAGCAGGGTTAAATTTCATTTCTTGAGTAGTTGTAGGATGTCGTGTGGTGTGTTTTGTTTTTGGTAAGGAACAGCTTAAGACGGGGTCTCTGCTGAAAGAGTTGCATAGGACCTGTGGCAAATTTATAGTTTATTTAAACAAGAATGTAATAGAGTATTTGATTATAGTTTCTCTTTTTGAGACTCTTAACTGTACCTTTCAATTTTTATTAGAGAACTAGGTTTCACAACACATAAGAAAATATTTTGAAAACTGTTGCGATGCATGTCACTACTGAGTTTTAAAAATAATTGTATACTTATGCTAATATTATGCATATTATTAAATAGAAAAGTAAGTCTTCATAAACAGCTCTTCTAAGAATGAGCTGCTCTTTAGTTGGTACTGTTTACTTGTGAACATGTTTAATACTATGGTCTGTAGATATGATAATTTTAGGATTCAGTTGTTGACTTTTTTCCCTAGACTAGGTAACTAGGATTTTTTTATTGACATGGAATACTAACAACTAATTAAAGATAAAATTTAATGCTTTATTTCTTCCTTTATTGGAATCGTTCGAAAAACTCTGTGTTAGCTTTTTATCACTGTGACAGCATACCTGAGAGAAACTAACCTAAAGGAGGAAATACTTCTTTTTGCTCATGTTTCAGAGGTTTCAGTCCATATTTTGCCTGCTCCATTGCTATGGGCCTGTGCTGAGACACAGCATCCTGGTGGCAAGAGGGCATGACAGAGCAAAGCTGCTCACCTCATGGCGGCCAGGAAGCCAAGAGAAAAACAGCAAGGGGCCAGGGACAAGATATACCCTACAAACTCACACCCCTAGACATCATCTTCCTCCGGAAAGGTCCCACCTTGTCTTTTCCACCACCTCCCATCAAATGATGAATCCCTCAGTGGGTTAATACATGGATTAGCTCAGAGCCCTCACGATCCCATCACCTCTCGATGTTTAGATCCACCAGATGGGGACCAAGCCCTCAGCACATGGACCTTTTGGAGCATATTTCATATCCAAATCAAAACACTCTCTGTTGCTTTTCATTCATTTATTTTCCCACACTTTGAAAAAGCCCTAATGCCTGGATAACAAGGACATATAGAGAATATAGAGGTAGAGAGGAAACAATATTACTGCCTAAAACTGTTGTTGAAATGCTATAGAGCTAAAAAAGCACATTATATATGTGTGTATATATATGTATGTATTGTTGTTGTTAGGTGCCGTCGAGTCGATATCCGACTCATAGCAACCCTCACAGGGTTTTCAGTGGCTGACTGTTTCTGGATTGCCTTGGGAGTAGATTGCCAGGCCCTTCTCCCATTTTTGTGGTGCTGGAAATTGAACTTGGGACCTCAGAGACTGCAGCACAGCGCTCTACCAACTGAGCTAAATCCCAGCCCCATATGTATGTATATATACACATATATGTATATATAATACATATTCATACATATATGTAGGGCTGGGGTTTAGATCAGTTTGTAGAGCACTGCCCTGTAGTCTCTGAGACCCTAGGTTTGACCCCAGCACCACAAAAACAGGAGAAGGACCTGGCAGCCCACTCCTGAAATGATCCCCAAAACAGTCTGCCATTTAAAGCCCTGTGAATAGCAGGGAAGCACTGACATAGTGTTGGGCATGGCACAGTGTTGGGTGGTATTTCATTCTGTTGTTCATAGGGTTACTGTGAGTCAAACCTGATTCAACAGCACCTAGTAACAACAACAACATAATTGGTTTTTGTGGTACTGGGGGTGCTGAACCCAGGGCCTTGAACATACTTTGCAAGCGCTGTATCACTGAGCTACTCCCGCAGCCCATTTTTTATTTTTTATCTTGAGACAAGGTCTTGCTAAGTTGCACAGGCTGCCTCTGGCCTTGAATGGTACCCAACTTGAGAAAAAAGTATTTAACCAAACAAAACATTCTACATAAAGTAAAAATACAGAGCTCCCATTGTGTTTTCAGAACACTGAAAACCACTTTTTAATTCTGCAATTAGCAATTTTATGCCTAAACCAAAAAGAAATAAAACCATAAGTCCAAATCTAAAAAGGAAGGGGGTGGAGGTAATCCAGGGCTAATTCTTTGCCCTTCTAAGACAAGAGAACCAACAGAGGTGGTACCCAGTGGCTTCTGAGCCCTGCTAGGGAGAATCAGGTCGGAAGAAACACTAAATTAGTGAAGAGGCTGTGGGGAAACACTGTGTATATGGATGAGGGTGGGAGCACAGGCTTGGCCAGAGGACATGAAGTATTAATGTGGATAATGCAGTGATTTTCTTTAAGGTGGAAATTTTCATGAGGACCACTTTGTTTTTGTATTATGATATAATTAAATATATTACATACCTACATACAGGATAATTGGAGAAGGATGTGGCAATCCACTCCCGAAGTAATTCTGAAACAGTCAGCCATTGCAAACTCTATGAGGGTTGCTATGAGTCAGACTTGACTTGAAGGCACCTAACAACAACAACAATGCAGTATAACATATTCAAATCAACAAAATATTTAAATTTAATCTGAATTTATATATTTGATTATAATTATGACATATTTATATATTAAATATAATACATTATTAAATGTATTTGTAAGATGGTATATATTAGGCCTCTGCCTGGTTATCTTTTGAATAAAATATTTCACAACCAAAAAAATAGCTTGAAATACCACAAACAGATCATACTTGGGAAGGTAAGTAAAAGTGTAACATTTATGGGCCTTTCACACTTGTTGAGGTGCTTGGATTGTTTTGTTTTGTGGTACTTGAGGGTTGAACCCAGGGCCTTGCACATACTTTGCAAGTGCTCTACCAATGGGCTGCCACCTCAGCCCATTTAAGTATTTATTTTTTATTTTGAGTCAGAGTCTTGCTAAGTTCCTTTAGCTGACTCTGGCCTTGAACTGCCTGAGCCTCCCAAGTTGCTGGGAGGTCTGTGCCATCAACTCCAGTCTGGATGTTTCTTCAAAGAGGTGGGAGATTCAAATGGGGAACAGTGAAACTCTGAGAATAGACCCCAGTGTAGGAGACTTTTGGAGGTATCCACAGAAGAAACCCATGGCTGAGGGGGAAAAAAACTACAAAAGCAAAAAAAAAAAAAAAAAAAAAGGGGGGGGGGGGCAAATATAAGGAAAATGTGAATTCCTGGTCCAAGTGGCAGGATGTCAGGACTGATTTGATGTGGGAATGGAGAGAGGCTGCTCATGAGAATGCCAGTTTGGGGCTGGCAGGACGCTGTTCTAAAGAAGAACACAGTAGGCTTCCAGGGGAATATGATGGATTTGACTCATTACACACTGCATTTCAGATGTTTTATGGACATCCCAGGAGAAATGTCCCTAGCTGATTGATACATGGGCCTGTGGCTACCATCCCAGGTGTGAGAGAGTGAAGCCATAAGCGTCTTTGGGTCGCAAGGTAGTCTGAATAGAGTGAAGAATGGCTGAGAACAGTCCTAGGACCGAGGGTAGGTGACAGACAATCAGATTCTAGAAGGAGCCCAGGAGAAGAAGTATCAAGAAGACAGTAGACAGCAGTGGCAAGTGCCACAGAGGGGTCAAGTTCAGGAAAGAATGGAAACATGTGAATGGAAACATTTGACAGTACGTTATTTTGAAGAGGAGGCAAAGCTCTAACTTTTCAAAAATGATATGATAACAAATGTGCTTTACAAGAAAACATTTCATAACTGCAGCCCTGGAATTTGTTATTGCAAGAACATTACTTATTTCAAGAACAAGTAAAATTAAGCCAAAGACATGCTGATTTTCATGTCTCAATTTTGGTCTAAGAATGTCTTTTTTTCCTTTCTTTTCAGTATGCCAAAATAAGCCATCAAGGACTAACTTATTAGCTGTTCAGTATTAGCTTTTGTCACATTTGACTTGTATCAGACATGTTTGAAAATTTTAAGGGTATTAAAACAGTATTTATTATAATAGCAAAATAAAACCTAACTGTGATATGAGAAGAATTCCAGTTGCTAGAATGGTGTAGGAAAATCCATGTAGGTTCTCCATCTGCCCTTCTTCTAGTTTCTTTTAAGTAAAACAGTTAGGGTGAGGTGGCTTTGCCAGCTCAGTTTCCATACACAAATCACAACGCTGCTAGAAGCGAGTGTTCCTGTATCTCAAGTCAACCCGGGACTGTCTTCTGGGGGCTCTGCTTTGCAAACTGCAGATTGATCACAACAGGGCTGAGAAATGGAAAATATCAAAGCACACTCCATGTAGTGAGTAAAGTCCTGTTTTGCCAAACTTACATTTCAGCTGTGTGTGTATGTGTGTGTGTGTGTGTGTGTGTGTGTGTGTGTGTGTGTGTGTGAGAGAGAGAGAGAGAGAGAGAGAGAGAGAGAGAGGGAGAGGGAGAGAAGTAGTGAAAGAGAGAGAAGCACTGAGATAAAGGGAGGGAAAAGATGGAGGGAGGGAGAAAAGGGGAAGAAGGAGAGGTTGTTAGATCATGGTATAAAATGTTGTTCTGTTATTTTGTTTTTTGTTTCCTTTACTGTGGATTATAGTTAAAAGGTGTTTAAGAAACACTGCTCTCCACCACACCTCTTCCCACTCCAAAATTCTCTCCTTCCAGTGAACTGCCAAACTCTTCTTTTGGTGCAGTAAGTGTTTCTGAACAGTACCATGGAGTTGCAGGTATAAAAACTGTTAAGGAATCACTGCTAATAACAAAAGGGAATAACATTTAAAGGTAAATAAGGCCAACATCTGTGTTGCATTTTACCACAGGACTGAACAAGCCTTTAAAATTTATTAGTATTCTGACCAGCAAGTCATTATTGTAATTTATGAAGAAAGTTAAAGTATGCTATATATTAACAAACAATAGAGTAATTCTTTTGATGGCCAAATAAATAAGCAACCATATCAAGGAGAAATAATACTTTTTCAAAAGTAACAATTGTACAGCACATAAATTCTTCAGTCAGCAATTAAATAAATGTGGTAAGTCTCCACCCTTGCCACATGAAAAGATTCATTGACATGGTTATGCCACAAGTCAGTGTATTTTTATTGGCCTGAACTAGCGGGAGTATACACCTTAGTCAGGTGTTTTGTTTTAGAAACAGCTGTTTGGACTTCCACTGCTGGTAATTCTGCTTCAGGGCGTATTTGAGCATTGGCTTTCTCTAGCATGCTTACTGACAGAATCCTTGTGAATGAATAATTTTCTATAAAACCAAAAGTAAATGAGTTAGTTTTCCTTTACTTATTAGTAAACTGTTTTTAATTCTTTCTAACACATGAAATTTCATAGATATTAGGTGGTATTAAACAAGGACAATATAAGAAAGCTAGAGAGTATGAAACATCACACAGGAAATTCCAGGGAATTGTTTTCATTTGTACCTCCCAGGGCAGCTCCTGGACACTCAGTCTCTGCATCTTCATTTCCTCCATATCTTTTTATAAACCCTGAGATGTTTGCTTTGCACCTCTGCCAATCTAACTTCGATTGGCAGTACCATGCCCTCTGCCTCCTTTCTACCACTCTCAGTCTGCTGGCGAGGAAAGTGCAGGAAGGAGAAGAATTGAGATGACGATACTATACCATCATGTTCACAGACCCCTCTCCTTTCTACTTATAGGGTTTCCAGAAAGTAGATGGTGGGAAGGGCTGGCAGAATGTGGGTGGGGCTAGTAGGGTGGGCAGGGCTGGATGCACTTTCCCTGCAAGACTGATTGGCCTGTGGCAGGTGCGAAGTTTATTCTCTCATCCCTCCATTACAGTCTCCTGCTCCTTGTCTGAATACAGACAAGCATGAGTGACTGTGAAACTGAGAGATAAGATTTATTATTATCATTATCATCATCATTATTACTATTATTACTATTATTATTATTATTATTCAATGGGAGAGCAAAGGTAGCCTGGACGCTGATGCTGGGGCTCCTCTTCAACCGCTTCTTGCTGCCTCTCAGAGGACAGAAGGAGCTGAGATATGGCAGAAATGTGGAGGGTAGAACATAAGGCACAGGCAAGTCTTGAGATCTGGAGTGAAGGCAGTATGTTCAGAAAACAGTACAGACAGCACACTGTGTTCGTGTGGGGCAGTGTTAGATATTAAGAATCTGATTTTGTTTAAGTTTTATGGTCTTGACACTAAGACTCGAAGATTATGGTGATACTCAGAGCACACCCCAGCCAGATGGGTGGCCTACTTGAAGGCATAATTTCCCTAATTATAATTTCCCTGAATAACTGATGGTACAGGTAGGTTCTGTACTTACTCTAAAGGCGTGTCATGACAACAAAATATACTTATCTGGCATTCTCGTGAGAAATTCTTGTTCTCTGGAAGAATTTAAAATGCCATAAATACAAACATGGTTATATTTAGGGTGCCAGTAAGATCTTCAAAAAGTCATTTTATATTTGTTATATACCTTCTCTCTGGAAATTTTTTACTTAGTATGTATAATTTCAAGCAAAAACCATGTTGGTTCCTGGATTTCACACATTAATAATATAAGTAACACCATCAAGAACACAAATATCTGCATTTCCTCAGGTTCGTTTTGGTACCAGTGAATATCATCAGGATGTGGATTATTTGGGAGAGCCTGTCTGCTGAAGCTTGAAGTATTAGATAGAAGCCACTGGACACTTCAGAATGCCAGTGCTCCCTTCTGTGTATGGTGGCAGCTGTTTGATGCCTGGATGTATCACATGGATGGCACGATCAGCCCCCTGAGCTGAACATGGTGCCAGGTGGCCACCACTTCCTACTTTGAGTAGACCTAATCTTGGCAGGCCATCTGAATAAATACAAATAATGACCGTTATCTAGAGTAAAATTACTAAGTACACCTTTCATCTATAGTGTATTTTTTGGTATTTGTGGCAGTACTTTTAGATACTCTTAATGGGTTGTGATGTAATAGAAACAATGACTTCTTGATTCATGAAATTTCCTGCTTCCAAAAGAGTCATGTAAAACTGAATTCTCTCTGATATATATATATATATATATATATATATATATATATACACACACACACACACACACACACACACACACACACACATACATATATATAAAGCCATGGATCTCATTTTTTGTAAGATTTTAGGAAGCAGTTTTCTCTTCATTATGCAAAGTAACAACAATTTTTAGGGCACTTTTTACATGGGAATCACTGAAGTTTGCACACAGGATAAATCATGCATCCCCAAAGCAACCAGAATCCAAGTCTCCCTAGGTGTCTCTTGCTTTCTACCTTTCCTGACACTGATTCCCATTTAATGTGACACTGTCTTTCATATATCCTGAAGAGTATATGAGTTCCTGACCTGTAAAATTCTTCTTTTAGGATCCACCCACTTCGGTTTCTCTTGGACTACGAATGGAAGAAATGATTTTCAACTTAGCAGACACACATCTATTTTTTAATGACTTAGAAGTAAGTTCTAACTTCTTATACATACTTGTTTATGTTGAATGTCTAAAAACAGGTGGCTTGTTTTAAAATAACAGTGGGATGTTATTTTTAAAATATATAACTGGAGTAATGAGACAAAGTAATTATTGATTGTATAGCAATATATTTTGCCTTCATGGTCTTTCTGTTTTGCTTTACTTTGGTTGTATTTCAAAGTTGAATCCTATATGACCAGTGGTAAGGATTAAAATTCAATATCAAGAATCCTGAACATTAAACTACATTGATTATCAGAGGCTACATATTTCTCAGTTTCATAATCACTGTCGAGATCTGCTTCCTTAGAATCCAGGGGAATTCATGACACTTGCATATGCTATCCATGTTTGACTCTGCTTTCATTCAGATGCTTTTCTGTTTAGTTTAATATTTGGAGAATATTTGAATCAGTCCTCTGCAGTTTGGGTTGCTAGGATTTCTTATGCCTAAATCTTGATGATTTTATTGGTCCACTGTGATTTGGGGGAAACTTGTCAGATGGCTAGCTAAATGTGCAATGGGCACTGAAAAACACAGTGATCTTGGTCATCAGCATTCTCAACAGTAAAGAACATTGTTCTTTCATATCTTCATTATGAGAGAGCATGACTATAACTACATTTCACTCCCTTTCTAATAGGGACAGTTGTTTATTTAAATCCTGCCATTAAGCAAGCTTGTGGTAGGGCTGCCAACAGGCATTAATCATCAAGTTGTTGTTTTGCTAGATTTTACAAATGTATGTTATTTCAGACAGGAGAAGAATCTGAAAGATTCAAATAGAACTTTTACTGATCAAAGTTAATTGGCAGCAATTGGCCTTTAAATATTTCCTGATGTTTCCCTTTTCAAAATCAAGCAAAATGCACCTTATTTAATAGATGAACCAAAATCATTTTTAAAATGCCAGTGTGTGACAGAACGTAAATGTGGTTTGCTCAACATCTGTCCTGTATTTTGATTTCTTTTCATCTGCAATGAAACTACTCACAGATGAATTGGCAGCTTCCAGTGCAATAAAATTATTTAAATGTGCTTTATTTTTTCCCATTCTCTAGTGAAATGTTTTTTACACTTACAAGTAAAATGCAGTTTTTCTTTTGCATTTTTGAAGTGCTTGCTTTTCTCAGGGAAATTACATGTAAGTAAGGTATCGCTATTTTTTAAAGGTAGAAATATTCTAAGTGAATGACAAATTCAGAATTGCCTTTATAAAAGCTTAATGATCATATTTTTAAAAGCTGTTTCTATGTATGGTTGTATTTCACTTCATGAGAGAGCAGCACAAAATATATTTTACTAGTATGTTGAAACTCCTTTGCTAAATTTCCATTTGTTTCTAAAGATGCAGAGTAGGCTGACACTTTCTCCTGGGTACAACCTTGTTATTTTCTGATGTTAATAGTTATTCATAATTCCCATTACAAATTAGTAGTAATTTGCATTGTTTTAAAACTCTACCTACTTGAAAATGCCAAAGCTTATGTATCCTGTGCCAAAACTATGTGGTAAAAAAGCAAGAAGTTAGGCAAAGTAATCACTTAATATAATATAGACCAAAAAACTTCCAAACTCAGTTTTCATTTAATACAGATTTTTATTTGTTTAATTAACATTCTCCACATGGAAGTGTATATAGAGACTGAAATAGTGCTCAAACAAATGTACACATACTTATTAAAAGTTCTAGTTTAAGGATGTAGGAGATATGTTTTCTTTCTGTGTTCTTTTTAAAATATCAGATTCTGTTCTTGGCATGAGGACTCTTTCTTATTAGCAGTAAAGTAGAAAAGGAAATGAAGATACAATTCCATCAAATACATAAAATAGGAGTGAGAATATTTTTAAGCTTAGAACCTTACCAAAGTTGATTTTAAGTTATTTTACTTGAGAATAATGTAAAGGTATCAATAAAAGTATTAATAAAAGATTCATTTAGGCTGTTAATTGGAAATTATTTGCTCTAGATTCACATAACATTTTAAGAAATAAGTTAGTTCTTATGCTTATTTCAATCTTTTATTTTACATTTTTGTAATTCAACAAATCTGGGACTGGTCGTTAAAAATATAAGTTTCTTTCAAACTAAAAAGTAGAAATATTTCCTGGCAAAAAGAAGTTTATTGGCAAATGGCTCTTTAGAAAACCAAAATTATCTCATCAGGCAGAAATGATGGGATAATGCCTGATTTCACACATCCATTAGCCATGTGTGGTGGGGCGGGGGATGTAAATATTTTAGTATATTTAAATTACAAGTTTTTAGCTTCTTAAGGTCTATGGCACACAATTTCAAAAAGCTTAATAATCTCTCAGTTAGCTTGGAGCGTGATTTCTGATCTCTGTTGACACTTGGCTTTATTTTCTTCTAAAATCCTGACTTTTTTTGCCAGCTGCCTCTCCATATAATTTGTTTAGTTCACTCTAACTTCATAAGACACTCTGAGTAATGAAATACATGATGTATATTGCTCCTAGTAAGATTTGTTGTGCTATCAAAGTATGTGCTTACAACGGTTATTAGGATATGATTTAGAAAAATTAGGGTATAATTTTTAAGAGAATTTAGAAATAATGAATTCTAAAAAATGAAGGTAAAACCCTTTTTAGTTTTAAAAGTTTTGTCATCTCAGTGACTTTTTGAATTTAAAACAATTATAATTTACATTAGCTCTGTTGACATTTCAGGAAAAGAAATTAAAAGCAGAAATTTAGTTTTTCTGTGCCTTTAAAATGTTTGACGTGTTAAGGAACATGAGTGACAAGGAGACATAATTGTTACAGAATGTAATATTTCCACACCAGAAACAGGTTTAGACCTCAGTTCCACAGTACCTCTGGCTGTCCTGTTTCGTCTGACTAATGTCATGCATATCACTTTACAAAAAAGTCCCTGCGTGCAGTATGATGATCCTTATATAGAAGTCATTTTTTATGAATGACGGTATGGAATTGGAGGGTTTTGAGCTTCTTTAGTAAAATATGACTGTTTGTGACTGAATGGAGAAAGAGTTCTTTCTGTTGGATTTTCACTGAAAGGCCACCTGCAAACAGGGAAGAAGGCCTTTAAACGGTGATAAGGTTTCAGTTTTACCTGCTTCTGGTCAGTTCTCCTGCTGGCTTTTTCCACAGTTAAAAGAAAATAAAAATAAGACATTAAGCTTATGTTGAATTTTCTCTTT
Organism: Pedetes capensis; assembly: GCA_007922755.1. Taxonomy (NCBI): domain Eukaryota; kingdom Metazoa; phylum Chordata; class Mammalia; order Rodentia; family Pedetidae; genus Pedetes; species Pedetes capensis. The sequence continues at coordinate 81,901 of VMDO01003782.1, forward strand.
GTGCTTGGTGTTAAGTTATATAATTTCACTGGCATTATGATTACCACCCTAACCCACATACTTGATGTGGTGACCCTTCAGAAGCAGGCCAGGCCTGGGACCATGGCTTGTTGTTGTTTTTGTTGTTTTTGTTGTTAGGTGCCATCAAGTTGAGTCTAACTCATAGCGACCCAATGTACAACAGAATGAAATACTCCCTAACACTGTACCATGCTCAGCACTATGTCAGTGCTTCTCTGCTATTCATAGGGTTTTCAATGGCTGATTGTTTTGGCTATGAGCTGACAGGTCCTTCTCCCGAGACTGGAGCTCTGTATTTCCATGTGGTCTCCCATCCAAGGACTAACCAGTCCCAAACCTGTTTAGATTCTGAGATCAGAGGCCAGGGTGGTAAAGGTTGTACACAGGCCTGTAATCCCAGCCACTCAGGTGGCTGAGGTGAAAGGAATATGAGCTTGAGGCCAGATGTAGCCTGTGCAACTTAGCAAGACTCTGTCTCAAAATAAGTAAAAAAGGGACAAGGTGGGGCTCAGTGCTGGAGTGCTTGCCTAGAGTGGGTGAGGTCATCAGTTCAATACCCAGTACCACCCAAAAAGTGGGGTGGGGCAGGAACTAGGCCCCTAGTCCCAGGTCCTGTGTTACCCCTGCAGGGATCAGGATTGAGAAGTAGTGGGAACCCATCCTGTGAACACAGGTGTGTGACAGTTTTGCCCAGGGAAATGTGCAGCAACCTTGGAACTCCCCTCTGCACTCCCCTAGGGCTTTGTTTAGTTGGGGTAAACCCAAAGATTCTTTGCTGTCTGGATGTACAACACAAGTACTCCCATCCTTCTAGGGCTGTCCATCGGTAGACTCCCCGATCCCAGGTCTGATATATATATATTTTTAAATTTATTTAGCATCTATGCTTACAGCCCCTTACTTTCTATGTAAAGAAAGCCTGGGACAAAAGTTCTGATCTCACTAGAGTCTGGGTTTGATGAATGAAAGGCCATGGGCAAGAGCTTGTGGACAGTGTAGTCTTCTTCTTATTAGGTGCTGTCAAATTGGTTCTGACTGATAGTGACCCTATGTACAAAAGGCTATTGTCAGTACTTCTCTGCTATTCATAGGGTTTTCAATGGCTGATTGTTTTTTGGGAGTGGATTGCTGAGTCCTTCTCCCAAGCCTACACCACCTGGTGTTCCCAGATGGTCCCCCATGGAAGTACTAACCAGGCCTGACCCTGCTTAACTTCTAAGATCTGACGGTATCGGACGCCACAGTGGTACAGCTACAGGCAGACAGTGTCTAGGTAATACCATAATTTCCAGAAAGTAAGCTGTAGTGGTTTTTCTTGTAAACCAAAGAAATGAACTTGTGTTTGGGTTTAATTCAGTCTTCAAATTTGGAGTTACACTTTATGACTCAAACTGAGGTTATCATCTAGCAGATACTTTAATCTCTTATTTAGAAATTTATATTTTAGTGGTACTAAGAGGTTGAGCCTGGGTCTTGTGCATATTTTGCAAGCAGTCTACCACTGAGCTGCACCCCAGTCCCTTTTTTATTTTTTATTTTGAGTCAAAGTCTCACTGGGTATGGAAGTTGCCTCTGGCCTTTAACTTGTGATCCTCCTGCCTCAGCCTCCCAAGTTGGGATTACAGGCCTGTGCCACCACACCCAGCAGAAATTTATTTTTCACTAGGAAAAAAATATCTTCCTTGAACATATTAGTTATGTTAATATGTGATATCAAGTGGTGTATGCTATACTGACCTAATGCTTGTGCTTCCTAAATCATGAAGTATTGAGTTCAGATGCTGATTTTTAAGTTGGGTAAGTATAATTTACCTAGAAATTGCTTTTTTCTCTATAAATGAAGAGAAACTCTGATAGTTCAACCAAAGAAATGAGCAAAATCCATAAAAACTTAAGAAAAAAGCACTTACATTATTAAACTACAGTAGGAAATTATTATTAAACTACTGTAGGAAAACTGTTAGAAGTCCTATTGAGTATTTAGAAATGCCAAATCAAAGAGTCATTACCCATCAAATTGCCAGATTTAAAATCAGTTAATAGGTTGGGCGTGGTGGCGCACACCTGTAATCACAGCCACTGAAACTGAGGCCTGGAGGATTGAGTTTGAGGTCAGAGGCAGCCTGTGCAACTTAGCAAGGCTCTGACTCAAAATAAAAAATAAGAAGGGGGGGAGAGGTGCAACTCAGTGATAAAGCACTTGCCTAGAGTATACAAGGCCCTAGGTTCAACCCCCATTACTGAAAATAAATTAGTTAAATCAATAATAAAGTCTGCAGCACAGCAAAATGGATACTGTGCATTGCTGGTAAGGATACAAATTGAGACATGTTTTCAGAAAAGCCTTTTGGTGATCTGGATTCAGAGCCTTAATGTGACGATCCTTTACTCAGTACTTCTACTTTCAGCATGTATTTTAAGAAAACAGAGGACTGGAAGTGTAGCACCCATGATTACTGTGGTTACAGCACAGGATTAGCATGTGCTGGTTGCAATCCCCAGCAGGACAAAGAAAAAAAAAAAACAGGCAGATAATTGAGGTAATGATAATAAGCATTCACCAAACATGTGTCCTAAGTGTTTTACATACATTAATACATTATTCCATTGAATTTCATGATGGCTCTATGATGGTAACACTTTTACTTCTGTTTTATAAAGAAGCCAAATGAAGCTTAGAATGTTTTTTTTTTTTTTTTTTAAAAAGCCCATCTCAGGTCACATGACTGCTGAATGGCAGATTCTGACTCGCGTCCAGTGCTTTCCAGCAGTCCACTTTCCCCTACCCTGTGCCCCCACGTGGTATTTTTACCACTAACAGGAAGAAGGATTAATGAAATATAAGTACACCCTCACTGAAATTTATTTCAAGATGCTTTAGTACATATAGGGAAAATAGTCATGATCCATTTCAAGGATAGCCTAATGTTAACAGTGAGGATTTTTTTTTTAAAAAAGAAAAACAGAAGTATTTTTTATAAGCTACCATAACATAACTTCGCATTTAAAAATAAGCTGTTTGTATAATAAATTATAGCATATGATCCTGATTTCAGTATTTGTGGCATGTTAAATGTAAATATATTAAAATTTTCCCAATGGTTATTTCTGAATAATGAGGTTATAAATACTATTTCTCCATGATACTTTCAAAGTAAGGAGGTTATAGCATCTTGTATTTCCTTCATATTTTGCTGTTTCTCTTTTTCTTTCAGTAGTGAATACCTATTTACTGAGTAACTTAAGTACCAGGTCATGGTTCTAGATCCTGGGGACATGGCAATGACTGAGTAAAGGACACTTTCTTTATGGAGGCAGTGCTATGGAGGGGAAGGAGGAAATAAACACTACATAAATATTCTCAGGCAGAGATAGCTGCTGTGAAGAAAATCAAGCAATACTGGATAAGGGATGAACTAGAGTCAGGCATGTTTAGCCAGCATGATTAGGAAAAGATGTAACTGAGGAGGTAACATTGTGAAGAAACCAGGAAATGGAGAGGGAAGCAGCTGAAAACATAAGATAGGAAAGCATTCTGAGAGAAGAATAGCAAGTCCAAAGGCCCTGTGGTGGGAATGAATTTGACTCCTTTAAGAAAAAAATAAGAAAACCAGTGTGGCTTGGACAGAGTGAATGGGAGGAGAGTGATAGGGTGCAGATCATGAGCAACCTTGTAGACCATAGTGACCTTTTTTCCACTTGATGCAGTGGGAAACCACTGGAGAGTTTTAAGCATGGACATGGTAGAGCAGCCTTCATACTTTAAATAATATCAGCCCGATTATCAAATGAAAAATGAGGGCAAGAATGGAACCCACAAAACCAATTAGAAACTGTGACAGGCAGCCAAGGGGGACAGCCAATTGGGCTGAGGCTATAGCAGTTCTGGACATGGTACAAGGTGGCAGGAGTTCTAGTACAACTTGGTGGAAGTGCTGGCAGAATTTGCTAGTGGATTGGATGTAAGAGGAGAAGGGACAGAATCAAGAGTGGCCTCTAGATTTTGACCTGAGTACTGGAAGGGTGGTCCCATTTCTGAGATGAGGAAGAGTTAGTTTGGGGCAGGCAGGAGGAGTCATGTCTTCTGTACTGAGCACAAGAAGCACCTGTTTAATATCCAAGTCTGATATGGCATATGAGCAGATGGACGCAGAGGGATGGATCTGAGTGGAGAGAAGCAAATTTGAAGGTGTAGTATGGGGAATTATAAAAGCCATGAGACTAGATGGTATCACATAGAGGAAAAAGTGTAAATTGAGAAGGCCAAAGGGTGAGCATTAGGCCCTCTACCCATTAGAAATAGGAGTTCTCAAGAAAGAATTGTATAGAATAGTCAGTGAGGTAGATGGAGAAATGGGTAGCATCACGAAACCAGCAAATGATATTTCAAGAATGAGGGAATAGTACACTTCTGGGTCATGGGCAGCCAAAGCTAGTAAGATGAGGACTGGGAGGTGGCTGTTGGTGAGTCTGATAAGCCCCATTGAAGTGAAGCAGGAAGACACAAGCCTGAGAGGAGGAGGAGGAGGAAGAGGAGGAGGAGGAGGAGGAAGAGGAGGAGGAGAGGGAGACAGCAAGGGCTCAGAGTTTCCACCAAAAAGCCTGATGCAAGTAGGGGCGGAGGGATCAAAGAAGGTTGCCTCATTTTTAAGCAGGAGCTTTTTAGGCCTATTTGGGTGGCAGTGGCAGTTTGATTTAGGAGGAGGGAAAAGATAAGGATGTGGCAAGAACTACCCTAGTAGTAAAGTGCTGTGTGGTAGGAGAGGCTGTGGTCCAGAGGACAAGGCTTCCAGCTGGTCTTGAGCCATGGGAATCTGCAGAGTGGCAGTGGGAGGCAGAAGGATCGGATGGGGCTGTTCTCGCTGTAGATATGTCAACTGCATGGAGTGGGGAGTCTCCAGCTGCATGTGTTCTCCACAAGGAATCCCCTTGAGGCCAGGGACCATGGCTTATCCACTTGAATCCTGAGCTCCTAATACAGGATTTGTTACACAGAAGGCATTCATGTTTTCTTTAGTTTTTTTTTCCCCTAATTTTTCAAATTAATCCGCAACAAACACTATTACTTTTTGTTGTTGTTGTTGTTGCAGTGCTGGGGATGGAACCCACAGTGCCCATCCTACACACTGGGCAGGATGCTGTCACTGAGCTGTATCTCTAGCCCAGCATTGTGACTTTTATAATTTGTAAAGGTTAATTTTTAAAAGGAAATGAAGATTAAAAACAATTGACATTGTCTAAGATGTTAAACTTTGATATCTTTTTTTAAATCATATTTTTAGAGTACTTAATGTCAAAACAACTTATGTGGAAGAGGTATGATGGAAAATACATGCAAAGTGTGGTCCCAGTTTGTTTTCTTTTTAAAGAAGGTATGTACATCAAGAAAAGGTTTTCTACATTGAAGTATTACAAAAAGTAATTTATACAATAAAATGGATTTATCTCTAGGTGGTGAGATGAAGGATTTCTTTTCCTTTTCTTTTTTCTTTTCTTCCTTTCTTTTCTTTCTTTTTGTAGTACATGGGGCTTAAGCCCAGTGTCTCATGCATGTTAGGCAAGTGGTCTACCACTGAGCTGCCCGTTTTATTTTGATTTTGAGACAAAGTCTAAGTTGCCCAGGCTGCTTCTGGTCTTGAACCTGTAGTCCTCCTGCCTCAGTTTCTTGAGTTGCTGGGATTACTAACATGCACCAGGATGTCCAGCTAAGATTGTTTTCTTTAGGCACCTAACAACAACATAGTTAATATTTTTATTAACACATTAATTGTACAAAGCAATGGGACTCACTTGATATTTCCATACATGCACACAGCATGCATGGATCATATCCATCCACCCTTCTCCCAACCTCCCTTCCCCTCCCCCAGCACCTTAATATTTCTTACAATTATGAAAACAAGGAATATAATCATGACTCTATTCCAACTTGACAAAAAGCCCTGTATTTATGTGGTTTGCTATCTTACAGTTCTAAAGGTGCTAGAGGTTGAACTCATGAATTTGTTCACTCATGAGGCCCCTCTGCACCTCAGCTTCTCACCCGCACCTCCTAGGGTCTGTGTGAGGACTGCATGGGTGCATACCTGTGGGGTGCATACAGGGAGCACTACAGAGGTCAGGTGCTCTGACTGCTTCTTGCATATTTTCTCCAGGAAGGATATTGGGCCAAGCACTCTAAGGCTGAGAGGAAGAGATGGAAGTGACTTAAGGAGGGGCCAGGGAGTGAAGGCGATGAGACAGGAGGTGGTGTGCCACCAAAATCCCATGTAGAATTCCAACAGAAATCATACCAGCAACACTAAAAGCCCCAGGAGTTAGCTTGCAGGCATCACTATTACCAGGCACATCACAGAGTGCTCCTCTTGCCCTGCCTCCCGCACATCCTCCCGCTCTGAGCTGCGTGCGGGAGGCTCACTGTGGGCAGTTAAGATGGCCATCGGGCCTGGCCTCCATTGCCCAGTGAGGAGGCAGGGTTTGTGACAAAAGACATGTGTTATGTTTCTTTGGTTGGGCTGGTAAGTGTTCTTTCACCTTTCTCCAACACCTTGTCTTGAAGGATGGCTCGTGAACTTGCTCCAGGTTTTGCAGTGGAGGGTGAAGTCACTTAGTCCCCACAGAGAATCTCCCCCAGTTGTGGCTCAGGGAAGCACGCCCGGTGGCCTGGCTGGTTCAGGCTTCTGAGCTCCATTGGTGAGACAGGCAGGAGGGCAGCAGACCTTTGGGGAAGGGCTTCTCAAGTCTGTAAAATCCCACTGACTTTGATGCTTATCAACCCTGTGAATTTGATCACATCATCATCTCCCTTCTCCAGCTACAGGAAATTGAAGTGATTTTTGCCCAAAGCCACTTCGTCAGGTAATGGTAAAGCCAAGGTTGAAACCCAGGTTTGTTTTTGAAAATATCTGCACAAAAACTTTCTACTTGTGTCCCAGAACCTGGCTATTCCTCTTGAGCCGAGGCTAATCATTAAAGATTTTTAGTCCCTGCTATGTAGATGAATTGTATTGAAGTCAGAGAAATGGATAATCTAGGTGGAACTCACCAGGGCTCATCAGGACAAACAGAGAAGAGAGCAGGTGGAAAGCTGTCAAGTGGATAGGATTTGAGGACACAGTCTGCAGAAGGGATAGGGCAACAGGGATCCTAGTTTCTAGCCTTAGCAATAAGGTAGAAACAGAAACCCCAGGTAAACGAGCTGGCCTCAGAAGGAAGATGTTGCATTCAGTTTTGAGATGTTGAATTGGTGGGGTGGAGTCTAGCAAGCTGTGGGAGGCACAAGTCTGAGGCTTAGGAGAGAGCACCCAGTAAGGTGCCATCTCCCTGCAGTCGGATGAGATTTCCCAGAAGGAACGTAGGGAATGGAAAAGAGGTTATCTCAGCAGCAGGCCCTTTCTGAAATTTTAGTTTGGAAACACAGAACCTAAATGCATATGGCAAATTCCTGATTCTGAAAATTAAATGATATATGGAAAGGGGAAGTTCTTTTTTATTGTTGTTGTTTTGTTTTTTTGTGGTACTGGGGGTTGAACCCAGGGCCTCAGCTTGCATGCTCTGCAAGTGCTGGACCACTGAGCTGCACCCCCAGCCCATTTTGTATTTTTTGAGACAGGGTATCGCTAAGTTAAGCAGACTGCCTCTGGTCTTGAGCTTGCGATCTTCCTGCCTCCACCTCCCCCGGAGCCACTGAGATTATAGGCATGTGCCACCATGCCCATCGGAAAGGGGAAGTTCTAAGTGAGCAGTTATTCTATCAGACTGTTAGTTAATCTGTCCATGAAACTGCCAACTTGGTGTGACCATGGCCTCTGTTCTGTTGGCTAAGGCCAGGAGGAAGTAGGGTGGCCTGAGGGACGAGGCAGCCTTAGAGATGAGACACCTGGCTGCAGTCCTCACTTTCCACTAGTGTATGACCCTCACACTGTCAACTCTGACATGCCTCAGGGCGACAGGGATGGTATGGAGTTGTTGTTAGGTGCTGTCAAGTCTGACCCCTAGCAACCTATGTACAGCAGAATGAAACATTCCCAGACACTGTGCCATTCTGGCACTGTGTCAGTGCTTCTCTGCTGTTCACAGGGTTTTCAATGGCTGATTGTTTCAATATTGCTATGGAAGTGGGCTGCCACATCCTTCTCCCATTTTTGGGTGCTGGGAGTTAGGAGGCAAAAGAATTGGGGTCCCAGGCTCAGTACCTGTCACACAGTATGCCTCACAACATGGCCTGCCTTCCATTCTGTTCATGTTGAATGGAAAGTTCACTTCTTCACCAGTGGGCTGCATTGCTGTCAGTTTAAAAATCTGTGAAATTTGCCTATTGGCTTTTAGTTTAGATCTTTGATTTTGACAGGTGCTGGCTAGCCATCACTTTGGAGAGAGCCAGCTGCCACTTTTGCAAAGCTAGCCTGTACTCTTTTGTCTTCATATGAAGTTTGCTTAGTGGAAAGAGGAATTCAGGGTGTCTTTATTTCTCTTCTTCTTCTTCTTTTTCTCCTTCTCCTTCTCCTTCTCCTTCTCCTTCTTCTTCTTCTTCTTCTTCTTCTTCATTGAATAGTGTAAGAGAAGGCCTGTAACTCCAACTTCGCCAAAATGTGTTTAGGCTATAATCCCCAGAGGCCTCTCCCGTTTCAGTGTGGTTACAATGGAGCCTCTATCTGGGCTCCATTCAGTATTCCAACAGCATTCCCAAGGAAAGCCTTCATAAATCCTGGACTCTTCTTGTCGCTAATTGTGTGCTACATCTTTGTAAGGCAGGTAGAAGGGAAAGGATGTTGCTTTTGAGCAACATTATTTTGTAAACTCACTTGCCTCTTTGGACATAAATGACTAAGAATTATCTTCTAGTACTGATATTGGCAGAAAGTTAAAGGAAACTCTTACATCCAAAATATCATCTTTTTCAGTTGGTGGGAACTATTTGTTTTAAACACATATTAATACAATTGTACTGGGTTTGGAAAGATGTTTCTATCAAGCAAAAAGTAAAATAGTTTGGGAAACTAGGAGTTGAAAGACAAAGTGTTAGCATGTATATAAGAACATGGAGAGATTTGTGAAATGGGTTTTTGTCCCCCTGCTTAATGTAGTAACAAATATTTGCTTTAAAATGTATGGAAAATTATTTAAATTTTGTTGTTGTTGTTGTTAGGTGCCGTCGAGTCGGTATCCGACTCATAGCGACCCTCATAGGTTTTCAATGGCTGACTATTTCGGGATTGCCTTGGGAATGGATTGCCAGGTCCTTCTCCCATTTCTGCGGTGCTGGGAATTAAACTCAGGACCTCAGAGACTGCAGCACAGCACTCTACCAACTGAGCTAAATCCCAGCAAACATTTTAGGTGCTGTTGAGCCGGTATCCGGCTCATAGTGACCCTCATAGGGTTTCAATGGCTGAGTGCTTCGGGATTTCCTTGGGAATGGATTGCCAGGTCCTTCTCCCATTTTTGTGGTGCTGGGAATTGAACTCGGGGCCTCAGAGACTGCAGCGCAGTGCTCTAACCACTGAGCTAAATCCCAGCCCTTATTTAAATTTTAGGTGAACAAAATGAATAACTCATATTTACAATCACATCCCTACTCATATTCAAATGATCTTAAGCAAAAGTCATCCTCCGAATCTGCCAAGGTCCTTATGGCAATGAATAAGAAGGGCTTTTCCCAAATGCAAGGGGAAATTTAAAACTTTATTGAAGTTGAAGAAACGAATTCTGTAAAACCGTCTTTAGAAATATTGGTAAAAAGGTGAAGATATTCTGTTCCGGAGGAGGTTATAGTCTGGTCAGTGTGGGCTGGGGGATGTGAGAAAGCAAAGCAGCCGGATCAGCTCAGAGGCCCATAGGCCTACTCAGCAGAATGAGGGTGACCACAAAACTACACCTGCAGAACCAACAGGAACCAGCAGAGCCGGGCAGGTGGGCTTTAGAGAAGAGTGTTTTAAACAATGGGTGCTGTATGAATGATTAAAAATATCAGTTAAGGATAACACACAAAAGATAGCTTAAGGAGATAAGTAAGTATCTAAATAAGTTTATTACCATCATTAAGTATTTACTGAGCAACAACCATGTACTAAATATTATTTCAATATTTGAAAAAGAATTGGGAGAATTGACACAATTGCTGCCCATCTATGTCCCATACAACAGTAGTCCCCAACCTTTTTGGCACCCAGGACCAGTTTTGTAGAAAACAATTTTTCCATGGAATGAGAGTAGGGAGTGGTTTCAGGATGACTCAGGCGCACTACATTTACTGTGTAAATACAGATGAAGCTTCACTCACTTGCCCATCACTCACACTAGTACCTGCCCATGGTCCTTTGGGTTGGGGACGCCTGCCCTGCAGGAATGTAAATTTAGTAATAGCCACAGCAGGGGGGCAGGAAGGATGAGAGGGATGTTACCAGAAGTTACAGCTGAAGAAGGGGAGTTGGTTTCTTCTATATAATTTTCAATGATGCATGAATTTTCTATGAGTAAATATCATTTTATAATCAAGTAAAATAAATTTACTGTCATAAAACTACTAATTTTAACATTTCAATGACAAAATGCAATGACATTCTGATTGGGTCATCAATTCTTCCTTAATTCAATCCTGTCAGATCACCTTCCAGGTGACATCCATGTGCTCAGCCCACTGTTAGAGAGTGTGTAGCGAGAAAAATACATAAAAGGTGGTATCTTCCTTGAAAGAGGTGATTGTCAGGGCACACTGAAGTTATTTGCAGAAGTCTTCATATGTTTATCCATCGAATGCAGAGTTTTAGGGAGGACTGGAAAAAACATGTAACACATGGCAAAGTGCTTGATCCCTCCTCAGCTCTTAATATTAGTACCTACTGGTATTTGAAGAGTAGATTATGAACAGGATGTCAGGCTTGGAGAAAGGAAAGAAACCAATGAAAACCAAAAAGCATTGCCTGGAAGAGAGAGGAAGGAGAGAGAAAGCATGCTGGCAATCAGTGGGCATATGGACTGTGTGGGGAAGAGCAAGGTGGGAGCCAAGCCAGCGGAGAAGGGCATGGCAGGGGCAGGTGGATGCTGGGGGGAACGAAGGATGAGGCAGCCATTGGTAAGCTCTGGCCTACCAAAGCCAAAGTGGCCCTCAAATGTTTATTATGTCAAAATATATTAAATGTTTCCAATTTCCTTTTTCTTTTTTCTTTTTTCTTTTTTTTTTGTTTTTTTGGTTGTTGTTGTTGTTGCGGTACTGGGAGTTGACCCCAGGGCCTCGTGCTTGCATGCTTTGCAAGTGCTGGACCACTGAGCCACACCCCCAGCCCTTTTCTTCACTTTTTGAGACAGGGTCTCACTAAGTCACGTAGACTGCCTCTGGTCTCGAACTTGAGATCCTCCGGCCTCCGCTTCCTGAGCTGCTGGGATTATAGGTATACGCCACCGTGCCCGGCTTCCAATTTCCTTTTTCTAATGTGTCTATTGAGAGAGACACCAACACAAGTGAAGTGCATTAACTGTTCCTACTCTGACCCCAAGAAGATCATACTCTATGTTAGAGATTGTATTCCCTGGTAGAACAACAACCACTTTCAGAAAAATGTCTGAAAGTGCTACCCAGGATGGGTGGAAAGAAGGGCTTTGCTAGGATTCTAGGACCTTCCCTAAGGGAAAACCATCGTGACAGTCACATGCACTCTTTCTCTTCTGCCCTGTCCCATCCTTATACAGATTTAAAGGCAAGATGAGCATCTCATTTATTTTTGTGTGGTTGCTGCCAGAAATATAGATACGTGTTCTCTCAGCCATTATTGAGTGAATGACAAAATGAGTAAAAGCACTCAGAGCATGGGTCCTATACGCACTCTAGTGATATTGCCACAATTCATATAGAACATGTATAATGTTAACCCTATAGTAATGGGACATAATATAGTATTTTCCTCAATAACATATAATCAACAAAAGCATGCTTATTGGTAGTTCTAATTCTTGAGAAGAGGAGGCGGCTTTGTAGACAGTGGAAATTTGAGTATGAACAAAATTTTTCTTTAGTTTTCCTTCCAGGTAGCCAATGTCATTTCCTGTATTAACCCCAAATAATTTGGGGCACACCAGGGCTCCTCTGCTAGAAGAAATTTATCTGGTACGTCAGTTCTCACCAAGGTACAGGAGTTTAAATAATTTACCCTTACCTGAAGTCTGTGTTTTTAGAAGAAGGTTCAGATGGGATGGTTTGGGGAGGTGGAATTCAGGCCCACTGCTGCTTGGAAGAAAGAAGGGACTTTGTGGGTAAGAACTGCCCCTTGGTGCCCCCACCTTATAGGCTGACAGTGAGGAGAGGCGATGACAGAACCCTTCCTGTAGCTCACAGGGAACCTTTTTTTCCTTTTTAAATTTCTTTCAAGTGCCTATGTCCGGTTCTGCATAGTTTTCTTTCTAGAGTCAGTAATAATTACATGGCAGAGAAAAGTGGCTTAGAAAATTTTTATTAACTAAGGATATTATAGAGACCGATTTAGTCTCAGCCAAACATTCTTTTATATAAGATGGTACATTATTTACTATTAGAAAATTATCTGGACACATAAGTTAACTAAAGTTGATAAATTGGTAGCTTTTAAACATTCAAACTCTGAACTCCATGCTCTCTCCTATCAAAAAAAAGGTTAATTACATGAAAATATATCTTTAAAAAATTTTATTGGCATATAGTTTGCAATTAAATAAAGATGAATTCACAGGTGGGTGTGGTGGCATGCCAGGCACCTCTAATTCCAGCACTCAGGAGGCCGAGGCAGGAGGATTCTGAGTTCAAGGCCAGCCTACGATACACAGTGAAACTCTATCTTGAAACACACATGCAAAAAAAACAAAGATCAATCTGTACACATGGAATATGATAAAGTAGAACTTATATTTGTAAAATAAAAATTGTAAAGCTTGAAAAATTGCTCCAGAAAAGGAATATTTTCTTAAGATATGACCTATTTTATAATACAGCTTAAATAGTCCATTTTCTATATGAACAAAACCAAAATAGTTCAGTGTAAATGAAAGCATTCTAGTTAAATAGTTTGTAGGTAAATTAGTATGTGATTCATTTGCCTTAAATGACAATAGGGGTTAAAAGAAAGTGATTGCAGAAAAGGATAAAAGGTTTCCTGGTTTGAAACAATTTCCATGCTCTGGCAGCAAGTTTGCAGTAAAAAAAAAATGATTTTTATGAGAATGTGATTATTCACAGCAAGCCTAAAGATGGTGTCACTATGAAAAATTCTTCTTTAGTAGATACTCTCAGCAGGAATAATAGATCTAAAAGAAAGGAAACAGGAGTTACAAAGAACACTGACTGTTGCCAGTGACAAATTATGTTTGCAAAAGTGATGATGAGCGAGCCCACTGAAAATTGAGAAATCAGTTCAGCAGTAAATCAAAGGCTTATTCTGAAGAGTAGCTCTGAGTCGACATTCAAAAGACTCATATTTATGTTAGATGTGTGCTGAGTTCTCTTTTTGTAATGTTCTGAATAATAATTATTTTGTGCATCTATTTGGCCTTTAGTCTTTCAACATCATACTTTATTACATGGTATAATTTAAAGTTGTACAATATTTTAATGGTAAGATCACACAATTTGACATATCAAACACTAATGCATTACCCTATGTTGTGTCTAAAGGTTTACAACATTTTCACTAGTTTCTGCTAAGTATTTAAGTATGTAAAATACCATATTGTCTTACACTAACTGAGCCATCAATGAAGCTATGTATTTGGCCGTAATCCTTTAAGGACAATATCAATGGAAGGAGCATAGGATGGACAGAAATACCTTATAATATTGTACAAAACCCATCTTAAGCAATAAAAGATGGGAGCTGGCAATGTAGCTCAGTGGAAGAGTGAGCTTAGCGAGTGTAAAGCCCTGGATTTGTCCCTCTCCTCAAAAAAGTGCATCATTGAAAGATAGGTCTTGTACTAAATATTACTGGGTATATTTAAATAATAAAGAAAATTATAAGTATTGTTATCATTAGATCAAATGTAACACATGCCATAATTATCAAATTAATCCATTACCATTAGAGACACAGTGTTGAACAATTTTAAATAAGCCCACTTTGTTTTAAAAGTTTATTTTTAATTCCTTCTGGCTTTCATTAAGTGAGGGTGTTTTTACTCTAAGGTTGAGAGTGTGAATAAAGAAAAATATAGTTCATATAATCATGTGGTAAAGAAAGTATTCATGGTGAGAAAGGAACTCCAAGCAGAGTGAAACTGACATACCATATTTATTAACACTGTGCCCGCTTAAGAAGGAACCATCTTCATATGATTCCTTTGGGATTCAGAAGGCCTGGGGCAAAAGTAGCATAGTGATAGTCTATTTTTAATTAGCATATTTTAAAAGGAATTAATATTATAAGATAATATTAAAATTCTCACAAACACATTTCCATCCTTATTTTAGTTATTAATAAGTTTGGGAGTCCTGGAAGCTTTTTTTTAATGATCTTAAATATTTACCCCAAATGCATGCTTATACCAGCACACAGCTTAAACACTTCAATTTATTTTTTGCCTACGTACTATCTATAGTTGCTTTCAATAAAGGCTTTCATCTCTAAACATTTTATTGATATTAATATATAAATAGATTCAGAACAAAACAGCCAATATCTTACCTTTGTTAAAATTCTAAAATTCTGTAATTCAAATCTAATGCAGGCACCTAGGTCTCCTACCTAATGTAAGCATAGTTCTAGCAAAATCTGTCTGCCACTTAGATAATCTCTAAAGGATAATGTGACATTAAATATGTTAAAATGTTGTTTTTGTAAGGAAGAAAAAAATAAGAAAGTGGAGTGTCTGCATAGGTTGCTTCCTATTACCAACTCTCCAAGTTAGATGTTGCAGTTCCTCTTTTCAGTTTCTGAGATTTGAAGTTTTATTTTCTTTTCCCATTTGCTTGTACAGTTGTGTCATCTTATTCCTGTCAAAACAGATATGGATATTAAAATATTGATCCAAAATATGTATGAGTGCCAGAGGTATGCTGAACGGGTCACTTAGAGAAGAGATTTACAGATACATTTGTCCCAGTCTGTTTTACTTCCTTAGCTTGCACTTCCCCATATTCTCAAACTGAATGAAGAAAATTTCAGAATTTTTGTTCTTTAATCCCAGTGCTTAGCTGCAGGTAATGTGCACCCTTTTTTCCTGTGAGGAAGCATCGTGGTGGGAAAGAAAGGGGAAAATGAAGGTCACCCGTGCACCCCAACTCATGACAGGTTCTGCCAGCGAGTGTCAGCATGGAGAGGCTGAGGCTGAAAACCACACACCCTCCCTGTCCCCAGGGGTTACACCTCCAGCTGGTGGAGAGTCCCTGATGCTGGGCAGAAGGGCGCCAGGCATCCCGTGGCACCTCGACTTGACCATGCTCTGAGTGCTTGGGCACACGTTTAGAAAGCAAGTAGGAATAATGTTATTTCACACCAGCAAGTATAAATACACAGTACCTCAACTGGGTAGTCTCTTACAGAAATAGGCAAGTGAAAACAGGTTCTGCAAATTGATGGACTCATGGACAGCCTTTCTTAACCACAGAGGCTGGACTTGACATACCAAATCTAATTGTCAGTTAATTAGAAGCAGGGTTCTTCAAATCTTCCCTTCCATGGCTTTGTTCCTGGCCATCCCTCCCCCACTTTAGAATTTCTGAATCATAGATGCTCTCCAGAGAACAGGCTCTCAGGATGCCCATTTTACCTTATTTTTCCATAGAAGTTCTCAAAATATCCAGAGAGTCAGAAGTTACTTCCAAAAGCCATGGAAATCACTATGGAAAATCACTCCCTTAAAACCTCTGTCACTCCAACACCAGTCACCCTGTATGGCCATCTGTTTTCTCTGTGAGAACAAGGACAGTGTTGGTAGACCCAAAGGGGAGCCTGTCCATTTTTATTTTAAGTACAATTGATCGGGTGTCAAAATGAAGCTTTCAGACCAGTGTTTGTCTCTAAAGTCCTAAAACTACCCCTGCACTGTGTGTAGATTTTCATGTCTAGAAAGATGAGGAATGTCTAGAAATAGAGGAATACTCCTTTATAGCAACTTGTAGATGTCGCAGGTCTTAAGCAAGTGTCTGTATTGTTCAATAGGAAATTGAGAGCCACGGATGTAATTGCCTAATGACAGATAGGAGAGGACAGAGAAACTATGGATCATTGACCATTTCCTCTGCTTTGGCCAACTCCAGCTGGTCTCAGTAGGAATGCTGGTGTCAAGACACAATGAAAATAGCTAGTTCTCTTTTGACTCTTTTTTCTCCCATTTTTACTTTGTAGGGGAAGGTATTGAAACAATTAGTTGGCAGTATGGTGTTACTTTTCTCATGGTAAATTTGGAGCGTGGGCAAATACAGCTTCAGTCAGCAGAATTGGGTTTGGTAACTCAACTTCTCCAAAGACACATTTGTAATGTTTTCATATTGTTCCCTTTCATAACATGAAAACGGTCTCAGAGTCTTCTGGGTCTGTGTTTATTCAAAGGCTTCAGGTTGACTCCAGTTTGTGTTTCTAGGTTCATGTTCAGAGGTAGAGAACATCAGTGTGCTGGCTATTACGTCACTCTACTTGGCACAGATAATAAGACCCATTGTAACTGTCTTAATTCTTTTTATTAATTTTCCTAAACTGGCTTGAATGGTATGGTGTATTTTTACATAATTATGGTACAAGTGAAAGGCTTGGGGTAAAAGTACAACCACTACAGTATCAAAGCAGAATAAATATTTGCAGAAAAATTCTGCCATAACTTAATATTTTGCATATGAGCCCCTGTACAAAATCTGAGTTATTCCCGGGGCTTGATCCAAAAGAACAAGTCTGTGGCCCACCCTGAGAAGGCCAGAGATGATGATGGATCAGAAAAAGGTCAGCTTGCGTTGTGATGCCAAGAATAATGACAGAAGGGACCAAAAAGGCATAAAAACAGTGCAACCAGAGTTTTAAAAGCGAACACACATTTGCCGAATGGCTGCAGGCTCCTGCCCTGTGTGGCTCTCTGCTGACTCCTTGCACTGCGGGTTGGCAATTTCCCCAGCCATCTATGGCAGCCAGTTACAGCGGAGCTCTGTGAGTGCTGAGAGCCAGGGGTAACTACAGCTTGCTTATATTCTACATTTTATTCCTCTGTGAAGCACAGGCCATGTCACAAAAAGGGAAGCCAGGTGAGGGCAAACTCTGATCATTTGCTTTGTGGTATTTATCTGAAAGATGATGGCAGGAGCTGGCACATTAGAACAGAGGTTTGCAGGCTGTACTTGTGTTCCCAACACTGATCCCCCTGCCATGACTGTGGCCAAAACTCTGTTCCTAGGCCTCCGACCTCCTGTTTGGGACACACCATGTCAGTGTGACATGCTAAACCTCGGTTCTCACCACATACAATCGGACTCTGTATGCATCCCAACCAGGGGGCCACCATGGCTCTCCTTCAGGACAATGTCCCTCTGAAGCGTCAATCATTTAAGGGCCTGGTGATGACATGAAGAGCAGAGCTTGGGTTGGAGGATGGAGGCCACATATCCAAGCTCAGCCTGGGAGAGAGGGCCATGGTTATACACCATAGGCATGCAAGAGTGGGGCAAAGGGAGGGTACACTCTGAAGCCGGACTCTCCAATTTCCAAACAACTTGTTGTTGTTGTTAGGTGCTGTCGAGTCGGTATCCGACTCATAGCAACCCTCATAGGGTTTTCAATGGCTGACTCTTTCGGGATTGCCTTGGGAGTGGATTGCCAGGCCCTTCTCCCATTCCAAACAACTAGTAAGGCCCAAAGGACCTTGGTCATGACCAACACATAAAGTAGGCAGCCATCTATGTCATGTGAAATAGAGCGAGGAGCCTGGGAAAAATCATGTGAATTGGGGGTAAAGACACAGTATCTCAGGATAAAGCTTACGTTATTTCACTTTTCTGAGTCTTCATTTCTGATGTCTGTAAATTGGATTATAACATTAAGTACTGTTGTACTTTCACCATAAATTCAACTCAACAAGAAATAGGAGTCTGTGTGCCTCTGCAGGAACTCCCTAAGAAGTATGGGCTGAGCCTCCCTTATGTGAAATGCTTAGGATCACAAGTCTTTTAGATTTGGGACTTCTTTCAGATTTGGGAATATTTGCATACACTTAATGAGATATCTTGGGAATGGGACCCCAAGTCTAAGCACAAAATTCACTTACGTTTAGTGGATACGTTATAGACATATCCTGAGGTAATTTAATAGAATATTTTAAGTGTACCAGCATTTAAACTGTGGACCCTTCATGTGAAGTCAGGTATGGAATTTTCCAGTTTTAGTGTTGTGTTGGTGCTCAAAAACGTTCAGATTTTGCAGCATTTCAGGTATCAGATTTTTGGATTAGGGATGTTCAACCTATATAAGAAATGGCTCTTACTGAAATATTTTGCCATTGCTTTGGGGAAAGGAAGAATCTACCCTACAAGGGATACAAAGTGTCCATACAGAACACTTTGGTAACCTAGTGTCAAGGGGTGGGGCATCCTTGGTGCTTCAGGACATCAGAAAACGGAGGTGCTAATCTCAGGATGGGAGCAGTGGGCCAATGCTTTAGTGATGTTGAAGTATAGCGACTAATTGTAAGATTTTCCTCACAAAGGATAATCACAACTTGGTCCCAAACTGGGCCCTTACTTCCTTAGAATGCATGTGTACTATCTGGATATACGTGTGAAAATTGGTCAAATTAAATGTTAACTTGCCGCTCAGTCCTTACGCAAAGATGTTGCTGAGTTTGATATCCCTTCAGAAAGCCATTAACAGAAAGCAACCCTTCCTCACACAAAATCCCTTTCCATACCAATTCTGATGTCTGAGTTTTAGGGATGCAATGAAACGACGTCTTCAAGAGCCTTCTCTCTTGCCTTTCTGGAGCCAAGGGCACAGCATCCTTTACATCTCTAAATGCTAGCTATTTATTTCCTTGAGAGAATGTGAGTTTGCCCAATAAATGCCACCTTTCCTGGCCCATCCATGGCCATCCAAAGGTGGAAATCTGGCAGGGACAATCTGAGAGCAAAAGGCTGCTGTTCTCCCATCTCCACACCTGAGTGGCTGGGAACTATCATTGGCAAACCAGTATCCACCTGCTCATTGGATTGCTCTAATCACAAAAGTGGTCAAGATATTGTAAATGGTGGCCTGAGCCATCCCTCCCTGACTTAGCAAGATACAATTCCAGGTCTTCAGAACTCTGCAGTGCTCAGCGGAAGAATGTTCATTTGGAAAGAGATTCTGCTGTGTTCACCACAGTTATAATCAACTCACCACTGTGGTGTTAGTTAGCTTCCTTTGCTGCTACCTGTGAATACCTGTGTCTACTGCTTCCCAAACAGAGCAAGCCCCTTGCTGAGACTTTCAACCCCAGAGACTCTTCCCCTGGCTTTTCCCTCTTGCCTCAGTGCCTTTTAACTTGATCTTCCCTTAGCCTGGAAGGCTCTTTCACAGATGGCCCCCATGGCATTGTATATCCCCTTGCATGCTGTGTCTGTTCTCTTTAGCACTTATCACTATCAAACATACTACATGTTTTGCATGTCTCCCCTAGTAGAATGTGGGTTCTGAGCTGGTAAGGAATTTTGTCTGTCATGGAAAATGCTGTGTCCTTATCTTGGCTTCCAGAGCAGTACTAAAGACAGTAGGAGCCTCTTCCTGGACAATCTGACACCCAAATAAACAACCACCTTTCTAAGTTAAGGCACCCGTTAGCCAGCTCAGGCGGGCAGGAGTGCAGAATTGGGAGTCCTTTACAGTCACTGCCTCTGCACCCAAAGAGGTCCCAGGTGAGGCACCCAAAGTGGGTATCCCTGGGGCATCACAAGCCCCACTGCTGCAGATTAATACACAAAGTGTGCTGACTTGGCAGTGGCCCCTAGAAATGTGAATAATGTCCCAAGACTTGGATTCAGTAATAATTCAACTCCTTTAACACTGTAGCACATATTCTTCAGAAGTTAATTTCAAAAATGTATTTCCAGCACATTCATTCTGGTTTTGGAATAAAAACTTACTTGCCCATGGAATTTTGTATGTTTTACACTTAGTATGTTATAAGCACCTAATTAGGGTTTTTAGGGAAATGTGGCACCTGGAACTGGATTAAGCTTCTGCTTTTGTCTAACGTATCTGTAGACTCCTTCAGACTTTTGAACTTGGTTTCTATTGCTTCTGTGGGTCCAGGCCCCTTTTGCTTAAAGTTGGGGACTCCTCAGTCAAGCCTCTCAGCTGGCAAAAATGAAAACCTAAGATTAGGCTCTTAAGCCAGATGGTCATGGAGGACAGTGACTTTCAGGAAATATGAATGAAGGTAAGGTGTCTAATTTGAGAGCAAAGACACTTAGGACAAGTTAACACATTCTGCAGCTCTGCTGTGAAATATTGCAGTATCTTAATATTCTGCATTCTTTTAGGTTTGTTTTGTTTTGTGATTCTGGGAATCAAACCCAGGGCTTCACCCAGGCTAGGAAATTGGGCTACTACTGAGCTATACTCCCAGCCCAAGGACTTAAATTTTAATAGGTAACTAAGATATTAATGTTATGGTTTCTCACTAAAATTTTTAAAAAATTTAAAGAAGCATAAGCATTTATACCATTATTTACAGGCTCACACAAAGACATATAGGTAATGAATCTTTAGTGTGTAATCTATATATTTGAAGTTAGTGCAGTAATATATTTTGCTGTAGTTCATTAAGTGAAATGAGCAAGAGTTCATTAACACATTTACATAAGACATTTTCATTTTTGAAGGTGCTAATTCGGTCCTTTCAAAAGTGTTCTTGATCTTTTAATTTAATTAAATTAAGTGTTCTTGATCTGTTTTCATTAAAATAATTCTACAAAAATTCTCCTGATAAAGTATAAGGATTTCCTTTTCACCATTATACCAGACTTTGCTTTAATCAAGTCACTAAGAAGTGAGTTTGCTCTCTGCAGGTAAAAACTTGAAGCTGTTGACATTTAACTAGAGCTAGCCAAGATACGGAATAATTCTTCAAATGAGGGTCTGGCCTGGGAACAGCAAGTTTTAAATAAAGCTAAGAGGAGAAAACAAATTGGATGTGGAAGAATAACGGCAACAATGGAGTCATTAACAGTATCAGAAGATAACTTCTATTAGTGGAAATTTACAGCCAAATTGGTTTAAGAAAACCATCCTTACACCCTGCTTTTCCAAACAACTCTTCCTATCCTTAAAGTTAACCAGGGAATTCTAGGTCAGCTTTGATTTTTTGAATTGAATTCTTTTTTAACATCTCTCTTCCTCTTCTGGTTCCTGATTTCCTGTTCCTTTCAGTTCATTCTCCCAAGAGAGAAAATTTCTCCTACATAGTACTATTGCCTTTATTTTTTCCCTATTTATCATTTTACACTAACTCCATGCTTGAAAAAAATAATTTATCAACAACATAAAAACTGTATTTCAAGGTAAAAATCAGAAATGTCTTATCCTGATTTAGTAACTCTAAACTTAGAATAAGTATGTTGTGGAAACAGTTACTATTGGTCTCCTAAAATGAGATTAAATTGTTAACTCTTGAGAAGTTCCCCACCGTGTTTTCCAAGAATGACCTGTTTTACAAATGTTAAATTCACAGTCAGCATGTGAGGGCTCCTAGCCTGGGTTTTCCTTTTTTCCTTATCTGAGGTTATAGACCTCAGGAGAGCAGGGCAGGGTTACAAGGTCAAAGTCTTTTCCTCCTTGGAACTCGCAGCTTGCTGGGAGAGGGCTGCCTGCAAAATAGATGCTTTGGAGAAGAGGTTGGGGGGTCATGATTTTAATTCTGTTAGGCAACAGCTGGTTTGAGTTTCTTTCCACTTCTATCTCCTGCTCTCTTCCTCACAAATCCATGGAGAGAGAAGAATTTGTTCAGAAGGAACCGGCAACATAAAAATATACCTCCTACGACTGTGGCACTTTTAATATGTCATCTTTCTTACTGAGTGGAATGCTGACTGCTAGAGAGAGGGAGCTAGATTTTATAAAACTATATCTGAAACCAGACCAGAGCCTTGGTCAGAAGATCTTTTTCAAATACAGGATATGTGCCTGGAAATTTCTTTTCATAATATTTTTAAACTATAACTTAAATGGAAATAAGTAAAGGCCTCTGGGGCATTTGGAGGCTGAATGCAAAGGGAGGAACATGACTGAAGTCTGAAAGCATGCCAAGTGTGTATGTTGCCTTTTTCTAAACTAGATACCTTGTCTGTTTCCAAGTGAGTATGCCTTCATTTATCCCTCAAATATTTGCTGAATGTCACCTCTGTCCACAACCATGCTAGGGGTCTAGAGATAGAGCAGTGAGCTGCACAGTGGCTCCCGTGAGAACAGGTGCATAAACATTCCCTGTGTCCTGGAGAGCTTTAGCCCTCCATTTGGACCAGCTATTCTAAACAGTTTACATGCTGTTTGGTACTTAAAACTCAAGGTTGTTCAAAATAACATTATGCTATAATGAACACATAAATCCAATACTTACAATGAGTATATAACACTAGTAAGACAGTAGAAAGTAACAGTAAAAAGTTTGAAAAAATATAAAAGCACTACATGGTTTGATTATTTTTATTTAGGTTTTGAAGTCTCCCAGGCTTTTTTTTTTTTTTATCCTGCACACGTGCACAAAGAATAAAACTCACATCGCTCAAATAAATGGCAAACCAGTAACAGATTTTTTGTCTGGGCTCCTCAGCGCACTGGCCTCAGGCTGTGTTGGTGTGTGGCTCAACAGTAATCAGAGGTCATAATTTCATTGGCAGTTAGCATCAGGTTTAATTTTTCTAGCATGTTACATTTACCAAAATGTCTGGTTTCAGTTATGCTTAGGCACTCACTGAATCAGCTTGGAGCAGCATGATGTCTTAAGGTACCTGAGGTTTATGGAACACATACGCTAATTGTTTTCAATCACTTTCCTTTCTAAACACAAAAATGTGTTTTCTGAAGCTGAATAACAGTAGTTGTTGATGACATTGCCAGTCTTTTATAGAAGAGGACCCCAAGTAGGTAAAACTGTCAATTTAACAAGACTGCCACCTACTGATTGACATAGTTGAAGAACACTCCAATTAAGGTGTTTTCAAAATAACTTTTTTTTTCCCTTTGGATGCTTCTTAAAAATTGACATGTATCATTTGAATTGCATTTTAGGAATGTGACCAAGTTCACATAGACGATGTTTCTTCAGATGATAATGGCCAAGACCTAAGGTGAGCAGGCTGGAATGTGAGCGGATCCTCTCCCTGTTACAGTTTAACTGCTCAGCTAATTAAGATGAATTTTCTGTTCGGTTAACTTTGGGCTTTTCTTGCATCTAAATAGCACATATAACTTTGGAACAGATGGCTTTCCTGCTGCAGCCACCAGTGCTAACTTATGCCTGGCGACTGGTGTCCGGGGCGGAGTGGACTGGATGAGGAAGCTGGCCTTCCGTTATCGACGGGTGAAAGAGACATACAACACCTACAGAAACAACGTGGGAGGCAAGTGCTGTCCCCAGGACCCAGGGGCAGATATGACAGGCTAAAATCCTAAAATAGCACTCACTTCGGGGTCACACTCCTTGGGATACAGTAGTTTTTTTAGGCAGTTCCATCTAATGGGCAGTTATTCTGCTATAATTTAGTGACAGAAATATTAGACTTGAGCCAGCTGCCCTGGCTAGTTGCTTAGAGGTGGGACCTATGGAGAGTCCCTTGAACTCTCTGACATTCACTTGTCCTTCTGACAAAGTGGTCTTAGCAGCCCTTGCCCAAATCACAAGCCACTTCACCTGGGTGGGTGCTTGTGTTCACTTGGATCTTTCCATTGTGGTTCACAATGGTCAAAATGGCTTTAGCATGAAAGGAACTATATTGACTTCCTATGGAGTGCAGGGGTAGAGTGAGTTTATAGCATGGCTATATCCAGATGCTCAGGTGATGCCACCAGGAAGACCTGTGCTTTCCTTTGGGTAGGGCTAGGAGTGATCCCATGTCAGTCTCTCCCAAGAAGTGGCAAAATGATCACCAGGTGGCCCAGGTTTATATCCGACCCACTTAGGTGCCTCCTTGGGGAGGAGGAAACATCTTTCCATAGATTTAGCCCAAGTTTCAAGACTGACTGTCCCTGGGCAGGCCAAGGCCACACACACACTGGAGCAGTGAGAGGGTTGATCAGCTCTGCCCATACATGGTCAGGGGTGTGGAGGTGAGCAGGCTCCTCAAAAAGAGATGACTCCTATCACCAGAAAAAGGGATGCTAAGGATGCCGATTCAGTAGATGTTCCCTGCAAATTAAATACATGTTTGCAACTGAATGATAATATGTGAAAAATCACTTTGTGCACCACACAGCTTGAGGGTGGGGCTGGTAGTACTTTTACATGTTTATCACTTGTAAATCCCAAGAGACATGTTGGTGAGGCGGTGGTTCATCTGTGCCTTCCAACCCTTAGGTCTTCTTGGTCCAGCGAAGCGGGAAGCCTGGCTGCAGCTGAGGGCCGAGATTGAAGCGCTGACGGACTCCTGGCTGACTCTGGCCCTGAAAGCGCTCTCGCTCATTCACTCCCGGTGAGGCGCATGTGGGCTTTGCTAGGACGTGGGTGCGGCACAGGCTGGTTCATTTTGGAAATTTATTTTTCAACAGTCTTTTTTTTTTTTTTTTCTGTTCTCATAGAACGAACTGTGTGAATATTTTAGTAACAACTACTCAGCTCATCCCAGCATTGGCCAAAGTCCTGCTATATGGATTAGGAATTGTATTTCCAATAGAAAATATTTACAGTGCAACTAAAATAGGTGAGCTGTGCTTTTGTTTGTTTTTAAATCAACCCCTTTCCTTCAGGCTAGTAAAAATGAAAGGCAGTGAGTGAAACTTTTTTCCTCAGGATGCCAGTGTTGTCTAAAATTTTGGAACAAGTTTATTTCAAAATTGGCTTTAGACATCAAGAGAAATATAAAGCATAATCCATGTAACTGAAGTCATAAAATTTTCTTTTACTGGCTAACATAAAGGCCTGGGCATTTTAGTTACAAGTAATTTAACATCAATTCTGGATATTATTTTTATCCTCTTAGACAACATCAAAAATATTTTGTAAAGTATAATGAACAGTTATATAAAACAATATAAAGTAGAAATGAAACATCTCTAATAACAGTTGTTACTATTATTACTAGAATTGTTTTTTTGTTTTTGTTTTTGTTTTGTTTTGTTTTTTGCTATATGTGTTCGATATATATGAACCGATTCTCATTTTTGTTATGGGGATACAAAAATATTAAGTTTCTTGCAGGAAAGAAACACAGTTAGAGAAAATGCTCTCATATGGTTACACACCAAGACAGAATAAAATCAGGGATAAAAAGACGATGTTGCTTATTCTCAGGGGAAGCAGACATTTAAATAACTATAATCCAATATGATAAAGCAATATGTAAATGAGAATTCATCGAGTGTCTACTAGATGTCCAGAACTGTACAAGGCATTTTGCATATTAAAGTTAATCTTTACATCTTTCAAATGAGGAAACTAAAGCTCCAAGATTCAGGTAAATTGTTCAGGTAAATAGCTGGTAAAGCTAAAGGCCAAGCCTCAAGTCTCTCTGATCCAAATTCCTTTCCACATGTAGAGGTCCCTGCTAAGAGCCTGACCATGCATGTGGTTGAGGAAGCAATCACTGTCAGCCAGGAGGTGGCAGAGGGCAAGGATCAGTGAAAGATAAAGGATAAAGTGATGTTTGAGCTGGGGGTAGAAGGGCAAATAAGAGTTTACCAGAAAGAGGTGCTAGTGAGATGAAGGGACAGAGAACTTAAAATATATTCCTTGCTGAGGGATTTGTGAGTGGTCCTGAGTGGCTGATGTGCAGTGCTCGTGGGAAGCGGAAGCTGGACAGGTAGGACTTGGGTCTAGTCATAAATGGCCTTGTATGTGACCCTAAGACGATGAATGTTATTTTAGTAAGGTCAGGGAAAGGGGGATGGGCATCCTAGAAGGTGGGGAGAAGGCCGTTTCTGGCAGCTCAACTGCATCTAAAGAAAGGGGTCAAAAATGGAATCCCTGTAGGTCTAACTTCCACCTCCCTGTGACTTTATATTTCCTGTACTTCTCCTTCAAAGTATTTACTAAATGATCACTAAAGACCATGTAAAAATTTATAGTATGACTTCCCACCCACACTTTAATATTGTTGAGGACTGTGCTTGTCTCTTTCATTCATCCTAATGGCTACCGTGATACCCAGTACATACTCAAAAAATGTTTTTGAATGAAGTGAAGAAATCCTGTGTATCTTGAAGCAGGTTGATACAGGAGTTTCTTTTAGGCACCTGGGTCAGTAGTGGCATGACTAACTGATGGGGAAATAATGTTTAATCATGTCAGTGTTGAGTTGGAAGAGCCTAGAGGGTAGTCAGGCAGCCCTCTCAAATTGGAAATATAGCTTTTTGGAATTGGAGAATGACCCCATGCTGCCTAAGAAAGGCCAAGAACAGAACAGTGGAAAATACTTATATAAAGGAATGTACAAACAGAATAAATTCCTACTTGCCCATTATAATCAGAAATTTTATATGGTCCTCTCATGTTCCATAAAAGTAGCAGCCAGTTTACTTTAATCATGTGTTAATCCTATTTTCATCTATATTGAAAAATAGGAATTATATTGTGTTTTATAAACAGTGATTGTGGTAAGGTTTATCAGAACATGAAAATTATGTCAAATTCCAAAGAAGCATGTAGTACAGAAGAGCGAGTTCTTAGCTTCTCCACAAAATAATGTTAAGTAGCATACTATATGTCATGTGTTAAAGTTTAAGCCAATCACATGACACTGGTATCATAAGAAATTATAATAGCAATTCATTAAACACTAAATATTATTTTAAATGAGCAGTTTGTTTGAAGTAGTGGACTGTTTTTTCAATACAAAATAAAAATATGTGGTGGTAGAAATTACCTCTGAAGCTAGTGGTAGGATCTCATTTTTTCTATGATATTATTAATAAGGGATTGAAACTCCTGTGGTTACTGCTAATTGTGCCATGAAATCAGAAATATGTGGAGATCAGTACAGAGAACCTAGAAATTTTCATTGTAGGCAAAATGCCAAGGTCATAGGAGGAGATGACTGGTATCTTATTGAGCTGAGTGTGATGCTCTTTCAGACAAAACTGACTCATTACAGTGAATATATATGACTTTTAAATTATATCTACAAAGCAGCTTCATTTTTTAAATTCTTTACTGTGAAAAATTTCTACATGACCCAAAATTTACAATGCAGCCTACACACAGGCAAGGATAACATATAGTCAAGGATTAAAAAAAAAAATTTGTCCATCATCTCCACCTTCAAATAACAATGAGTTTGAACCTTCCTTTCTGCACAAGAAAACTTTGCAAAAACATGTAAGTATTTGCACATAGGAAGGGTAAAGGTTTCATGATTTGTGCTGGTTGTATGTTTTCACAGTGAAAACTACACTTTGTTTCTTAAAGTGATTTAATATTTCACAGTTTAGTGGGCAACTAAAGAAGCATTGAAATTGCATCCTTTGAATAAGGCCGGCTCTCTTTCGTTCTGTCAGATGCAAATGAGAGATTTTAGTGGAAAATACAAATATAAAGCAGACATTTGTTTAAGCAAACAAGCAATTTGTTCATGTGTATATCTGATCTTTACTTGAAAGAGGTGCAGGCCCTGCTCAGCCATTCACATTTGAAAACTATAAGCTGTCCCATTGTCCATTAAAATGACACTACTGGCAGCCTGAGACCCAGAACACCAGTTTCTTCTCTAACAAGGAACAATACCTGCATTAGCTGCAGGGATGTGCTGACAGGACAGCCCCAGCAGGAGCCCAAACTAAGTCCTGACAGGGGAAAGATAATAGACAGATAACGGCATTCTGTTACCTCTGTCCCACCTTTCCTCTGGGAAAGCACTTTATTGAACAGGAGATGCCTGGGTGAGAGGCGGCCACAGTCTTACTGTGGTCCTCACATCTCCTGACATTTATTTCCGGAGGACTTTTCTGAGAATATTTCAGATAAACACATTAAGCTTTGGGGTTTTTTAATTCAACCCGAAAATGAAGGGATAAACTAATTGTAGTGATTTTTTGCTATACCAAAACCAAGTATAGTTAGTTATTTATTTTTTTTAGTCATTCTCAATAGTCTTTGGATGAAGTATTTTCAGAGTTTGATACATTATGAGGCTTTTTTTTTTAATCAAGCTAAAATGTGTTACCAGAATTGCATGCCTTTACTTAGTCTCAGTTTATAGGGGAGAAACACAGTACAAAGTAACACTCCACCACACCCTGTGCCCCACTGGTATACTAAAAGTTCTTGGGAAAAGAGTATTTAAGCCATCAATTTTCAAGGGGCAGGATACCACATTGCAAATTAATTTATTGTGCTTTTCCACATACTACTGAGTAATATGAAAGTACTCTTTTCTTAGTTGCCCAGGTGGGACAGTGTGGAAGCATGAACAAAGCATTCTATGTAAAAAATATTCTGGCACTGTCATACTGGGCTACCCAAACTTTACATTTTCCATGATTTATTTTTATTCATTAGGAAAGGAAAGCTGTTTTGAGAGGATAATTCAGAGATTTGGAAGAAAAGTGGTGTATGTTGTTATAGGAGATGGTGTGGAAGAAGAGCAAGGAGCAAAAAAGGTGAGTGTGCCTAGAGGGTGCCATTTGCTGTTTTAGTCCTCAAAATTCTCATAACTGGATCATTTAAACAAGTTCAGTTTCTCTGCAACAGACTATGAAGGATGCAGAACCATTAGCACTGAAGAAAGGTAGCATAGAATTCAATCAATACAAGTGAGCACAGGCTCAAGGGTCATGGGTGGCTGGTCTTCATAGAATGTAGAGTTTGAGACTCTTACATTGTTGGTGGAGCTGTAAATTTGTGCAACCACTGTGGAAATCAATATGGAGGTACCTCAAAAAACTAAAAATAGATCTACCGTATGACCCAGCTATAACACTATTGGGAATTTACCCAAAGGGAGATGGATCATCATACCACAGAGACACCTGCATCTCCATGTTCAATGCAGCGCTTTTCACAATAGCAAGGATATAGAATCAACCAAAGTGCCCTTCAACAGAAGAATGGATAAAAAACTATGGTATATATACACAATGGAATACTACTCAGCAATCAAGAAAAATGAAATAAGGTCATTGGCATCAAAATGGATGGAATTAGAGAAAATTATTTTGAGTGAACGAACACGAGCTCAGAAAGAAACACCACATGTTCTCACTCATATGAGGGAGCTGATTCAAAATTACAAGGAAAAATCCTATTCAAAGGTCAGATCATAATAAAAGGGGGGAGATAAGAATGATGTCAATATAAATGGACTAAAAATTGCATGTAATTGTTCTAACAAGATAGAAACAAAGACCACTACAGGAAAAGTTTCTATCTTAAACAGAACTGGAACCCAAGGACATATAGAAAAAAACTACTAAGTAAAAGATAGAGAAGACTTAGATGGGAAACTTAGATGGGAAGGGTGGGAGGGGGGGAAGCATAGGGGAGGGTAAGGGGTAATCTGTATGAATAATGTTTATCAAAATGCATATATGGAAATGTCACAATGAAAAGCATGTCAAAATGAAACACATTAAGATGTACATTAAAAATTTCTAATAAAAAACAATAAAAAAAAAAGAATGTAGAGTTTGAGGACAGAAAGGCTGCCTTAGCAGTACAGCCATTATCTGCAATTGAGACAACACATGTGCCACACTCATGACAGCATGCCCCTTTATGCATGTAGGGCAGAAATTTCCAGGCAGTTCAAATCTTGTCAACCTGGACACAACCCAAGACCCATTCAAACATCATTTCAGAAGGCCTCTAGCAAATGGTCAGCACTGGCTTACAAGATGAAAATGACTTGCCTCCTTCTTCTGTCAGGCACCCAAAGGAGCAGACCTTGATATAAGTCTCTTGACTCCAAGTTTGCCCTCTGCAAGTGTAATTCTATCATTTATCTTAGCAGAAGCTGCCTCATTTTGCAGCTCATTGCATTTTTGGAAGGGGAGGCCTTCATTAGCCTAGCACTTAGGGTCTTCACTATCAGGTTACAACCTCCCTTTCTGATCTCTCTCTCTCCTACACCTATTATACTGCAGTCTCATTCATCTGCTGACCTTCTGTCTTAGTCCATTTTCTGTTACTGTAACAAAATGCTTGGGATAGGATAATTTATAAAAACCAGAGGTTTATTTAGCTCAGAGTTCTAGACCCTAGGAAGTCGAAGAGCATGGTCCCAGCATCTGTTGAGGGCGATGTTACTGCATTCATAACATAGCAGAGGGCAACACATGTGGAGACAGAGCTAGTATACTCCCTCATGACCTCCCAAAGTCCCCGTCTTCAAATAGGATCAATATGAATTTTGGGATTAAGTTCTAATACACGAACTTTAGGAGACATACCCTAAACACAGCACCTTCCTTTGACCATGCCCAGCATTTCTTCCCTCCTAATATCCCTTCTATCATTGTTTTACTCATCTCTCAAAGTTTAGTTTATACCTCCATTATTTTAAGTAGCTCAATTATAGTCACACTCACACTTTAAAGAAGCCAGAGTGGTAAATATCTTGGATTCTTGATCCAGCCTGGGTTGGATTTATGGCTCTGCCACTTATCCATTCCAAGACTTTGAACAGGTTTCTTAACCCTTCTATTTCTTTTACTTGTCCATAAGTGGGGATAGAAATGGCACCAAGCTCCCTGGCCTATGTTGAAGATTAGATTAAGTCAAGACATGGAACTCCCATAAAACAGCCTGATATATAAAGTCAACAACAAATGGTAACGATTGTTATAATTATTTGCATATGTGCCTATTTCAGCAACTAAATCTGAGCTTCAGGGTGGAGATATTATTTTGCTTGATTTGTTTGAGATTATCTTTGACTTTATTTTCTATGTTTTTATTCAATTTTTATTATAATTCCCTAAATCCCAGTACAGTTGTACTCTTTAAATGTTTCATGTGACTAACCAGTAGCATAATTTCCCTTCCTTCCCCCATTCATTCACAGCAGTCCTTGTGTATTACCATAAGGAATACAAGAATTCAGCTCTTCTGTGATATTCAAGCATATCCTGTAAATTGCACATAAAGATCACGGAGGTAGCACTGAGCATTAAGTATGACATGTAGCCAGCCTTATAATCTTTGAAGATAGTTTATTTCACCTTCAGTGCCTCTGAATTCCAATAAAATCATAGGTACTTTCTCTGATACCCTAGATGGTGTGTGCTTGGTGCTAGTGGAAACCCACAAACACTTCCAGTCTGCTAGTGCTGGATATAAGCGACATTTTCCATTTAAGCCCTAGTTCTGACCTTCCCACCTTAGCAATGGCCAACCATAACTGTCATTGGGCACATCTGTTAGCCCTTTGGGCTGTCTTCATAAAATCTTTCCCAGACTAAATTAGAATGCCTACAACTTAATCCTGGAGATTTAAAGAGAATGTTTTGGTGGGAATCCAGACTCAAGTTGTCTTCCTGGGAGAGCCTCTGGAATGCCCAGGCCTTTCCTACTCAGGACCTCCTCGAGGCCAGTGAAGCCTGGAACAGATTTGCACCTCTGAGCAATGTGGAAGTGAAGAAGAGCATTTCATGCTAGTGTGGCCCTAGGCCAGGGTGTAAATGTGTCCACCAGGCTGGTCCTTCTTCTGGTATTCACCAGCAGTTTAATTTCAGGAGAAAGTTATCCAAGTGTGGCTTTCTAGCTTATAGTGGGCAGAGGGAGGAATAGGCAAGTGATCACTTAAAGAACACAGGTAAAATCCTTTGGGCCCTGTCAGGGTGTCCCTTCCTAAACCTTTCTCTGAAATAGGTTTTTTAGAAGTTTGGCTTTGGTGGAAGGAATACATAAAACATGGAGAACAGAAAGGAATTTTGGGTCTGATGTTAGAATTGAAAATAGTAGGACTAGCATACTTGCTATCTTTGAAGAACAGTTAAAATTGTTTCCACTGTTTATCTTTGGACATGTTATTCTTTTTTACACAGCATGCATATGCACACCAAAAAGAAATTAGACACCTGTAAAGAATGTTCTCTTTGAATTTTGTGACTATGAAGGAGTCTTCCTAACTTTCTACTTTGATTTAATGGTGGATATGTGACAAGAGTGCAAAAACATCTAATATGAACAAGCTTTTTGCACTTTGAGATCTGCCTCTGTGTGTGGAAAATGTAGATTTTCCCAAAGGTTTGATTCCTAATATCTTGTAAAAGATTCAGATGTCATTAATTTAGCACTCAGAATGACAGGCTGAAGGTTCTTTTTTCTAACTCTAAGAACAGTGTCTAGCCTTATTTAATGTATGAATTAAGAGACAAAGATCTAATAGATGAGTGAGTTCTGCACAGAAATAGAGACTATCTAGGAGAAATATTTTTTGGCTTTTCAAACTATTTTATATTTTACTTTATTTTAATATTCTCTAGACTGAATATATACTAACAATGGAGTATACTATAAATATTGCTGTGAAAGGAATTTAGACATTTCTTTTTTCTCCTTTACTAGTAAATGATGGTGGGGTACAGAGTAATACAGCATTGGCTTTTTCCATTATGCATCCTTTACATCACTCCTGGCAACACTTTCATCAACCCACAAAGTTTATGGAGGCTTATGGCTAATACGTAGTAAAACTCAAATGCTTATTTGGGTTATATTACCCTATTTTCCTATATACTCATGAAGTTGCACCACTTACATTGAAATCATCCCCTCCCACTTCATCCCTCCACATCGCATCTTCTTCAACCTTCACTTCCCTCTGCTAGTTCCCACCCTCCTTTCTACTCTTTATATTGTCCCTTTTATGCTAAGTTTAATTGTGCATATATATATATATATATATATATATCATATATATATATATATAATCAATTTATATATAGGATTTTTTTCTTCCTTTAAGTATGATTCAGCTGCCACATGAGAACATATGGTATCTCTCTGAGTTTGTATTCATTTATTCAAGATAATGGTCTCCAATTCTACCCATTTTGCTGCAAATGACATTATTTCATTTTTTTATTGCTGAGTATAGTATTCCATTGTGTATATGTATCATAGTTGTTTTTTTTTAATCCACTCTTTTGTTGATGGGCACCTTGGTTGGTTCCATATCCTCACTTTTGTGAAAAGTGCTGCATTGAATATGGAGATGCAGGTGTTTCTGTGGTATGATGACCTGTCTCCCTTTGGGTATATTCCCATAGTGGTATAGCTGGGTCATATGGCACTTCTATTTTTAGTTTTATGAGGTATATCCATATTGATTTCCAAAGTAGTTGAACCAACTTACAGTCCCACCAACAGTGTAAGAGAGTTCCTTTTTCTCCACAACCTGGACAGCATTTGTTATTTGTTTTATTAGTCTTGGCCATTCTCACTGGAGTTAGGTGGAATCTCAGAGTGGTTTTTATTTGTATTTCCCTAATGGCTAGGGATATAGAGCATTTTTTTTCATATGTTTCATGCCCTTATGAACTTCTTTGAGAACTGTTCAGTTTCTTTGCCCATTTGTGTATTGGATTATTTGTCTTCTTGGGAATTGCTTTGAGTTCTTCATTAGTTTTAGAAATTGGTCTTCTGTCAGATGTGTAGGATGTGAAGATTTTCTCCTATTCGGTAGGCTCTTCCTTAACTCTGTTGATTGTTTCCTGTACAGAGCTTTTTAATTTCATGTAATCCCATTTATCTATTCTTATTGCAATTTCCTGAGCAATTGGAGTCTTATTAAGGAAATGCTTTCTTATGCTTCTATGTTGGAGTGTGTTGCCTATGTTTTCTTCTAGTAATTTTAAGGTTTCTGGATTTATGTAGAGGTCTTTTATCCATTTTGAGTTAACTCTCCTGCAGATTAAGAGGTGCAGATCTGTTTTCATTTTTCTGTAGGTGGAAATCCATGTTTCCCAGCATCATTTGTTGAAGAGGCTATTAGGAGAAATATCTAAAGGGACAAAGACTCCAGAATTACACATCTCTTGTGGGTAGGAACCTCATGTAAAAAGCTCAAGCTAAAGAAATGAAGATGGTTATCCAGGATATAGAAAGATTAATAATCATAATAAGGAGCAAGAATTGCTACCAATTATAAAATCCTTGCATCTCAGCTTCTCTTTTTTAGTCATTCTATTCATTATCTCAGGCTGGTATTTAGCTCAGTTGGTGGAGTACTGCTGTGCAGTCTTGATTCCCAGCACCACAAAAACTGGGAGAAGGGTATTTGCAATCCCAAAACAATCAGCCATTGAAAACCCTATGAGGGTCGCTATGAGTCAGACATGACTCCATGGCATGTAACAACAACAACGATGACATTCATTATCACATCTGTAGCTGTACCACTGTGGCGTCTGATCCCATCAGATCTCAGAAATTAAGCAGGGTCTGCCCGGTTAGTATTTGGATGGGAGACTGCCTGGGAACACCAGGTGCTGTAGGCTTGTCATAAGGACCCGACAACCCACTCCCAAAAAACAATCTGCCATTGAAAACCCTATGAATAGGCCGGATGTAGTGGAGCACACCCTTAATCCCAGCGACTCAGGAGGCAGAAGCAGGACGATTGCAAGTTCGAGACCAAAGGTAGTCTGTGTAATTTAGTGAGACCCTGTCCCAAAAACTAAATAAAAAATAAAAAAGGACTGAGGGTGCAGCTCAGTGGTACAGCACTTGCAAAGTATGCAAGCGTGAGGCCCTGGGTTCAACCCCCCAGTACCGACAAAAAAAAAAAAAAAAAGAAAAAGAAAACCCTATGAATAGCAGAGAAGCACTGAGAGTAGTGTTTCGTCTGTTGTATGGTTGCTGAGTCAGACACCAACTCGATGGCACCTAACAACAATCCATTATCTCAATCCTCACAATAGTTCTACAAAAGAGGAATGCTTAGACCCATTTTACAGATGAGAAAACAGGCATGACTGGGTGTGGTAGCACATGTTTTTAATCTCAGCACTTGAGGCAGAAGGATCCTGAGACTGACTCAAAAACAAAAGAGCAAAAAGATAATCTGACTAAATCATGTATCTAGAAAGTAGCCAAATTAGGATTTGAACCCAGTTACTCCTCTAGTTATAAGATTTAGGACAATAAACTCATATATTTAAACATAATTTGATTTACAAAAAAATTTATATGCTTCTTTAAATGTATAATTTTTGTTTCTTTCCTTTGAGGAAGCAGATAACTATGTATGTGTCTTCTTTCCCCTAATTGCACAGGCGTGATTAAAAATTTTGATACTGAGCAATATCAATTACTAAGTAATAAGCCAGTGAAGTTATGCATATTTGAGCACTGTCGCAAAATCAAAACAGTTTGCATTTGTCCAAAATCAATTTTAACCACTTAGTTTGCCTCTCATTTTCCAATGTTCGTTAAAAATGAACTACACCATTCTCCCCTTTTCCCTGCGGAGATGTGTTTCATCTCTTTAAATAATGTTCTTTTGCTAGACAGCAGTACTTTTTTAAGCCAAAAACAAAAACAGCAAGTAATTCTTCAGTTACTCATGTCATTAAAGGTCACTTGAAGTCTACTGTCATCCTGATTCTCTTTGCCAATGTAATCTTGAGGGCTTTCATAAGTAAATTTGTATCATAAAAACACTTCAACAAGTCAGGCTTTTTCAACATCAATTTTTTGTTTCCCTAATACAACATGGCTTCAGTGAAATAGACACATGTATGAAACAAAAATCAAATGTTAATATCTAGTTTTCATTTCTAGAGCAACCTTATTTATTTTTCAGAAACCTACTTAAAATAATTCTCTTATGAATAAGATGGGGAAAAATGTTGCATTTATAATGCATTTTTGGGGGGGTTTTAGTTTTCTTTAAGGGGTACGTTACACAATGGAATACAGAGAATTTTATTACTGGTTCATTCATTCATTCACATGTAATGATCACTTACTATATGCCAGGTCTTGAATTGCATTTTTCTTCATCCTTAAAAAACTTCTGTCTAGATTCTGTCTCCAGAAGAATCAGAGACTCAAGTAAAAGGACAATGAGTTATTAAAATAATCTACCTTTTAAGGTCTCTAAGAATTTGGGAAGTATTTTTATCTCCATATGCAAACTGTCTAGAAATAATGTGTGCATAGCAGAGCACAGATAGGTTTTATTTTTTAAAAACACAAATGGTAGTTATACACTTTTCTTCTGTACCTGCTTTTTTTACTTTACAGTAATCTCTCCTGCCATTTATCTCTATCAGTATGCAGAGCTTTGCATCTCTAATCCCTTTAAGTGACTGCATCTGTATTCCATTGTGTGGATGGGCTATTATTTAACCCTGCCTCCAGGGCTGAACATTTAGGTGGGTTACTGTATTTACTAGTACAAACAGTACTGTAGCAAATGGTCTTTATGTGGCTCATTCACACACAAGTGTATCTGTGGAATAAATTCCTAGAAGTACAATGCTTGCATCAGAGGGTATGTGCTTTTAAGTTTTGGTAATTTTTACCAATACATTTTTAATAATTTAGCAAAATTCAGTTTACATATGAGTGTCCAGGTACCCAGCTTTTTATATGATGGGTGATATGTATAACCAGAGGAGATAAATGCAAAATATCAGAGAGGGGTGGGGATTTGGAAAGTTGCACCTATAGACAAGAGGAGTAGAAGGGATGTGTTTTGTTTTCATTAGGAAATGTTCTGGTAGTAAAAACACAAAGCCATGTGCTCCTTTAGACTTTGGTACATACTCGCCTCAATAAAGCCTACTCTTGATAAACTAATCATGAATATGCTACACTTCCAGCTGTCACTTTTGTTAGGATTTGTGGGTGGCCCTGTTTTTTCCCCAGGGCTCCACTTACTGAATGGAGTAAATACTCCATTTAGATATCATACATAATGCCTATCTCAATACATCAAATGAATTCAGCTGTCCCAAGCCAGTTCACCCACTCACACTTGCTTTAGTGTCTTCTGCTTCCTACCCCTGCATCACAATATTCTCTCTTCACAGTATGCCTTACATCTAACTCACTCACTTCATTCCACTGTCATTCTGCCTACTTTCTCTGCTACCAGCCAGTCACACCTCCAAATCCATCCTTCCTGGCTTCCACTCTAAACTGTTTAAAATACCTTCTTCCTGGTGTCTCCAGGATTAGGAAGTATTAGTTTCCATTCCCTTCCATTTTCAAGGTAAAAATCTCTACTCTGTTGTACATTCTGAGTGTTCTTCCTTGAAAACTGTCCTTGCTTATTAGCCTGTATGATGCACATACCATTCCAGCCCTATCACCTCCAAACTAATTACAGAAAATTCTTTGCACATCCCACGTGTCAACCTCATCATGTACATACGTCTTCTAACAGGGAGTCCCATCCCCTGTACATCTACCTCTCCAACTTTGTAATTCTTACAATTTGTCATAAGCCCAATTTACCCTCTCCAGCTTTCAGTTGAGCTCTCCTCTCTCTGAACTCATCATTTGAGTTCTCATTCCCATACCACTTCACACAGGAATGAAATGCTTCATCAGCTGTCTGGCCTCCTGAGCAGTTCTAGGCAGTGGGGGCCTGTGCTTGTATGTATATTGCATTCCTACTGCAGCTACTGGGCTGTGTGGTAATAGACTTTATTTTAACGATAAAATCAGAAACCTAGAAGCAACTGTGAGTCATTTCCACTAGTGTTTCATTTTGCAGATTAACAAACTGGAGCTCCAGGTAGATGGTGCCATAATGGGAGGTCACATAGCTAATAGTGGAGTTGAGCTTATAGCCCAGGACTCTCCATTTTAATATGTGCTTCTATTTTCTTCTTTTGTCACCATTTCTCTCTGATTTAATATTAGTCCCAGTGGCTAACACTGATGCACAAAGAAAAAAGTTATTTTGTAGTCAGTTGTCCTGGGAAGTTTTTATAAGTGCATAAAATCTTTGAATCAATATATGTTTAGGGAAAATATTATCAGTATTAGAAATATTCTAATTATTTATTGATAGGAGTTTGAGTCACTGACCTTTCCCCTAGACTAGCTTTTCTTTTAATCATCCAGTTGATAGGAAGTAGCCATTTCTTGGAGAAGCCCACTATGTTTTGTAAGAATGGAACTGCTGACCACAGCAAACATCATTACCTTTCAGAAGAGACAGTGCTGGGGCTGGAGCTGATGTCCTCAGTTCAACTCCATTCCCCAAGAATCTGCCAGCTTTTCACTGTAAAATGTTTGGTACTTTTGCTCCAGAAAATAGCTTCAGTGCCAATGCACTGTGATGAGTTGTCTGTCATAAACCACAGCTATAGTTCATCACTTAAACTTATTTCAGGGTGCTGCTTGGCATGTGTTTCTTATTAATATCTCATAGGGGAAGGCTAAAGCTATTGATATTTCAGTGCTAGAAGGCAAGCTGACTCAGGGATCCTTATGGATAATCTCACCCTTCTAGGTATTGTTGTGACTGTGATTCAAAAGTAAAAGAGTTTAAATATGCTCTAGGCTGGAATCAACCCCTACACCTTTAAAGCTAAGACATATACCTATTGGTCCAGTCCTTTGCTTTCTATGAAATTATATGCCCAATTTATACCTTAACTATGTACCACAGAATTGGCTGGATCTTTTTTTTTTTCAGTTCTCTTTTCACTTTCTCTGCCACACTGCATTCATCACTACATGCTGCCAAATGCACCAATAGTGCATTTTTATTCATAATGGTTGTAAATGGAGAGAACTTTTCTATGGGAAACATACCAATTTCAGATAAACAGCATCAAGAAAAATTTGAGTCCACTCTACAAAGAGCATTCCACCTTCCACAAATATGTTATATGTATTTGTGAAGAACAATGTCCTAAAAGTTTCTGGCTGGGCATCTAAAGATCCCTCAGCATGTTTTGTTACATCCTGAAATAATGGCACATAATAAGTTCAAAAGAAATGTGAAGTAGCTTTGAAGAACAGCAATGGATCATCGGAAAATATAATAAAGAGAATATGAAAAACAATTAGAAATAAACAGATACAGATACCAAGTGGAGGGTTAAATATTAACAATATGTACACTTGAACACTTTAAAACAATGAATGATTTTCTTTAAAAATGATATGTCTATAATGACTTCAAAATCAAGTAGTAAAATAAGCAGGGTGCTGAATGGTAAATATTGTATACATGTATGATTTCAAATATGTTTCAATGTGCACATATATTGGGAATACACAAATGTTTATGGTGGTCATTTAGTAGTACAATAAGTGATTTGTATTTCTTAATATGGTTCTGTATTTTATGAGTATTTTACAATATGCACACATTTGTTCTGATGAGAAAAGAAAAATTTTCTATATTATAAGTCATTAGACATTTTTCCACCTTTGATCTATAAATTATAGACACTCAAACTTTTCCAGTGTTGGTTAACCAGAAGAGTAGTAATGGGAGAGTGTATGTGTATTTTACCTGTGCTATGGGGCTGATACAGTGATAAGATAAAAAGCCCACAAAGAAAGGGTAGGAGGCATTAGACCCTATGGGTTTCAGAGTTAACCCAGACCTGGTAGGAATCTTGACTCCTTCCTCTCTTTATCAGCTATTACCTAAACCTCTCCCTTCTCCAAACATCACTTTTTTCATCAGTACAATAATGATAATAGTGACCATCTCTGAGGCACTTAGCACAGAGCCTGATACAATACCCAATACATCATAATAAACTCTTTAATAGGGCTTACTATGCCCTATACCATCTAATGCTTGCAGCATTTTTGTTACCAACCATGTCTTTCTCTTCCATGTAGCCAGTGTGCAACAATGAATTTCTCCTTTATCTTCTGTGTCCCAACCTACAGAGCCATCAGAGGTCCTCTTCTGAATACTTATCCTTTCATACCCAGCTCTCTATCAACTCCTCTTTCCAGGCATTTCTTTAGTTCCATAGACAAAGATGATTTCCCCCTTCCAACTCCTCTTAGAAAACAGATGAATTTTCATGATTGTTGTATATTTCTGCTACTCACCCACAGACAAAGAGGGGGAGACGGGGCCATATGCATCTCTGGTTCTTCTATACCAAAACTGTGGGCCAGTAAACTAAAAGAAAATTAAAATTAAAATAATTCCTGAATGCATGCATGCATAATTGTACAGCTTTTAATCTAAAGGTGCCAAGTGGAACATCCTTCTATAAATCTACAAATGGATCTCAGGTACTCACTTATGGACTATTCTGTTACTGAAGGATAACAAAGATATATAGATACTCCAAGTAGAATTGAGTCCAGACAGGTCTATGTCTGATATTGGAATGTGGTATATTATTTTAGCAAGATAATTTGAGGCAAACACATTGTTTTGTAATAGATTACATTCCAGTATGTAACAGCTATGTGATTTCTATCAAAATAGTAGCTTCCATTAGTACCTACAGATTAAAAATAAAACCTCACTTCTACTGTCTTCATGCCATGTCTCCTCTTAGTCTGCAATTTCCCCAAATTCTTCAGAACTATAATTATAAATCATATTTTAGCTTCCACATTATCTTTCTGTGTATAAAAAAGCTATTCTATGGAAAAAGCAAAATTTTGTGCTCTGAAAAGCAATGATTATCTTTTAAGAGAAAGATTTTACTGATCCATAAGTATTTATTATAGTCCTTTTAAGCAGGAAAAGTTTATTTCAGTCTTTATTCATGGTTGAGGTAACTGTTTTTTCCTGTGCCTGGTTTATTCAGGTGTTTCACAAATAGTCCCACCTTGTTTTTTAGATTGATGGTTTAAACAACTACACACGCACACACACCATCCTTGGATGTCCTTTTAAAATTTTTCCTATATAGAAAATTCATTTTAAGGTCAATGTGAAGAGTG
Organism: Pedetes capensis; assembly: GCA_007922755.1. Classification (NCBI taxonomy): domain Eukaryota; kingdom Metazoa; phylum Chordata; class Mammalia; order Rodentia; family Pedetidae; genus Pedetes; species Pedetes capensis. The sequence goes on from VMDO01003782.1 coordinate 122,881, forward strand.
ATGGAATTATGGAAAAGAACAGTTATTTCATATGTGAGTAAGATTAAGTTTAGAAAAAATGTGAAATACTACCAACTAAGGAAAATGGATTAGACTTATAAAACACATCCTTTTTAAACTTCCAGCATTAAAACTCCATTGGATACATATTTTGAAAGGCAGCTATTTTCAGAAAGGCTTTATTCATAGTGACTTTGTTTTATTTAAAGTTTGGAATTGGCATTTGAGTCACAGGGTAGATCTAGTTAAGAAATATCCATCACCTTCTTAAAAGAAACACAACTACATTTTAAAACTGGAGGATTTAAGTTTGAATTTAAATTTAAAGGATTTAAAGGGAGGATTAAGTTTGAATTTTTTTTTTAAACAGATGTGATGTTAAGATGATAGCTGGCAGTTTTTTCACAGTACTGAAACAAGGAGATGAGCATTGTAGTGCAGCTCAAAAGGAGCTGGAAGGGCTTATCTCAGCACATTCTCTGTCCTTACCATGTGTCTGCCTCTTCTGCAGCATGCTATGCCTTTCTGGAGGGTCTCCAGTCACTCGGACCTCATGGCCCTACATCATGCCTTGGAACTGGAATACCTGTAACAGCTGCACGGCACTTTAAAACCACACAACTGCCCTGTGACCAGGGACAAACTCAGCAGGCCTGAGTGTCCTGTCAGCGCTGGCCTCCACAACTTAGTGATTTCAACATACTGATGTGCAGCTGCTGTTGGCCTTGACCTCTGCCCTCGTGGTTAATGGAGGACCACGTCTATTTCTTCAGAACAGCTGTTGACTCTAGTACTGTGAATCCAATGAAAATAAGCCATGAGAATGTTCTAGCACAGTATAATATGTCTTTGTCACATTAATTATGTGGTTCAAACCTGTGAAGAAAGGACCTGCAAATGCTTCAGATTTTAGCATTTTCAATGTGACATAAACAGCTTCTTCAATATGGCAAACTTGATTGCACAACAAAGACTGAAATGTATATCCTGAATACCAGTGGAGGAATTCTCTCGTAAAGAAGGTTTACTTTTTGGTGTCTCATACCCAGGGTAATCTGTACATCTCTACTTATTTATGAACAGACTTTAAAAAAAAAAAAACAGATTTGCTGAGGTATAATTCACATACCATACAGATCACCCAGACAGACTTTTTTGGCCTCAAATAATTAAAGAGACAATAACATAATAAGCAATTAAAGGTCATTGCCTCTCAACATGGCAAGTACTTTGAATTTTAGCACATTGCAAAGTAGTCTAAAGTATGTTTAATTTAAACGTATAATATGTACATCACTGAGACAATCATGTACAGAAAGAATTTTTGGTGTAAATTTGTAATAATGGATGATTCTTTTACATATTGTTTAGGGAAATGATATTGAAAGGTAGTAATGCCTTGATAGTGAAGCTTCAGGCAACACATGCACAAACTCATGTGCTGTGCCTTGTCTAAGTATTGGGTATAAATATGTAGATAAGGGATTTTTTTGATAATGTTGTCAAGACCAAAAGCATGGGTGTCAAGTGTCAATAAGGATTTTGTTTTCCCATCAGTTCTTCTAAAAAGATTTTTAATGCTGTTAGGAGGGCCTTGATAAAATAACACAAAAAGTTTTTGATTAATTCAAAAAAATTAAGTCCTCTTACCACTTCATTTTCTCAGTTCAGTGCTAATTGTATTATATGTAACTATTTGGAAGAAATGATTATTCGAATGCTCCATCCCACAGAAAGAGTATAGATGATAGATATATTTTATTAATAAAATTGGAGACTAGCAGAGTTTTCATGTGCTCAGAATTATTGTGTCTGCATTTTTTTGTTTAGATAAAGCAGGGCATCACCACACAGCTAGAAATTAGCAAAACTTTGCATTACTCCCTACATTCATATTCTGTCTTCCTCCCCAACAAGAAAAAAGCTCACTGCCAACAGTAGAGGTGGCCTGATAATCACCAAAAATTAATGTTTCTCTCCACTTATATAGTACATGTCAAGCATAAATCTGGCAAATAAAAAACTGTCACTTTTGTCGTACCATAAAGTTTCATTGGTGGTGTAGCACAGTGGTAGAGTGTGTGCCCAGCATGCACAAGGCCCTGGGATCAATCCCCACACCACAAAAAAAATTAACAAGTTTCTCTAAAAGTGATTGATTTGTATGGGTACAAGTCTTTCTCATCTAAAGCATTCTACTATTATGAACTTCTTCTTTGGATTTTCTTTAAGATTATATTGTGGGAGGAATATACCTACCATATTTGACTCAGAGTAGCTAAAGAGCTACTCCATCCTTTTCTGAAGTTTCATGTTGCTGCTAGAATTAGTCATTGGTGAGTTCTCCAAATTGTTTAAATTAACAATTGAATTAGTTTCCTCTTTTCTTTTTTGCTTGATGCAAACAGAAGTTGACATTTTTTAAATCTTTTTGTGTTTTCACATGCTGCAGACTGAAAAGACAAAACTTATCTTGGCCTTACTGTAAAAAGGTGTGTTATGTCCACAATTGTGTACAGAATTTTTCTTCATTAATTTTGTGTTTAAGTTAATAAAATTGATTTGTGAAGTACTATATGCTCCTTGACTATCAGTTTCCTCTTTTTTCCTCGGTTATATGAAATAGCAGGATATTATTTGAATTAGAACACTGAAAGTCCAACAAAAGGACGTCATATGAACAGCTCAGTGATGGCTTTATCAGTCCTTTAGGGGGCCAAGGAAGAAGGCAACTGCTGTTTCTTTGATCACTAAGAATTGATGAATGGAAAAGCTCTTTCCTCTCCCCTCAAACTATATAAACTGGACTCTCAAGTTTATCTGATAGAATACAATTCAACATAAAGTATCTTGGATCATAGAGCATATATTTAGCTACTTAAATGTCCAAGAGACAGCAATTTAAGCAGTTCCATCAAAAAAGAATGTCCACAACATCTACCTCTGGGTTTTGCCAGATTAATCATTGATAGAAAGCTATAAAACTGCACAATTTGCTTTCTCCTGAGAATATAATCTTAGAAATACAACATTGAAACATTGAAAATCAAACATGCAGTAGTCTGACCCATTTATCACAGGCACCCACCACACCAAACAGCTTGAATAATGAGGTGTCCACCCTGAAAATGAAGAGTCGGGGGAAAATCTTTAAAGAGAGGTGGGGGTGGGGAGTGATGAGATCATTGGCTCTTGGGTGAAGAAACTATAAAAAGTAGGCAAAGTGGATGTCATACACTCAGAAGATGAATTTTCTGAAGCACCACTTCTGACATGCGCTCTTCCCTCCCCCACATCCTCATCCCCCTGCCAAACCATTTATAGTGCTCCCCTCTGACCTCAGACCAGAGCTCAGATTTTTCCCCTGGCCTTCTAGAGCCTCCAGATGCACTCTGTACTTTCTCTCAGCATTATTTCTCATTGTAGTAATTCATGAAAACACCTTCAGGATACTAGATCAGTATGCCAGGTTCTTTAATGAACTAAACAGCCCTGAAGGGGCTCCAGCTTATCTTTGTTCAGGGCATCCCAGGGACAGCACTGACCATCTCTACCAGTCCACCGAGATCACAGCCAGCTCCCGTCCCTCCTCCCCGTGAAGCTTTCTTTCCATCATGGCATACACTGCCAGCTCCTCTTGACCTTCTCTGCCCCACCCTCCTATGCCTTCATAGGCAGTTCATATTCCATTTAATAGACTCACCAGTCCCTCACCATGTGGTACTGTCCTATGTGCCCACAGCTGGGTGACCTTGACCCCAGGACTGAGTTCATACTGTAACTGGTAATGACAGACAATAAATGAGTTCTTGAATAAATAAGATATACTCAGGTCAGAAAGGTTCCTTATGGAAAATTAAACATAGATAATTGGCATGCACAGGCTTCCTTAGACAGATTTGACCTGAGATCTGACTACCAAAAGTAGGCAACAAGACAGATGGGGCAGAGCCAGGAGGTTTGACCTGAGACCTGACTCCCAAGAAGTCAGGGCCAAGAAAGATGGAGCAGAGCACCCAGGCAAAGGCCCTAAGCAGAGAACACTTCAATTTTTTGTTACAGAAATAAACACACCTGTAGGCCAAGAGGAAAGGAGTAGATGACTTTATAAAGGATGGAGACCAGGAAGACCTTGAGATCATGTAAAGGGGACTGGATGCTATTCTGAGGGAAAGGGGAAGGCCACTGAGGGGCTTATGAGGGGTGTGGTCTAATCTGGTTTACTCTTTGAAATGGTCACTCTGGCTGCTAGGTGAAGAATGAGGTGTAGGGAGCCAGAGAAGTACAAAAAAACAAAACATTAGGCCATTAGCACATGCCAGGCAAGCAATGGTTAGGTTTGGGCTAGATTGGTGAAAATGGAAATAGAGGTTTGTTTGTAGTGACAACGATGATCACTCTGGCTAAGAAGTTGGATGAGGGGGAGAGTGAAACATAAGAAGAATCCAGATACATCCAAGGTAAGGAGTCTCTACATCCCTGTGAGACAGGACATCCCAGTGGTTAACTTCTCTGTGTCCTAGTTTCCTCATCTGTAAAAAAGGAAGAACTACAATTAGCTCTTTAGAGGATCATTATGAGGACAAACTAAGTTCATATATCTAAGTTAATGTATCTGGGACACTGGCAGATTCTCTAATGTTGCCTATTATATCTGCCCAAGTAAAGAGCCAGCTTCTCAAATACACGGCCCCTACAGCTGGGCACTGCAGTGTTTCTGACCTCAAGCATTGGGCTTTTAGAAAATTCATTACGTCCTACAAAGGGCTCCATAAGCAATACTGATGGAGGCAAGGGGCAGGGCTAGCATGGGCAGGCAAGAAATGCTAAAGGCTGGGAAGGGGTTAGCTTGAACAGAGCGGGGAGCAAAGAGCCTAAGAGCAGCCTAGATTTAGAAAATGGTAAAGCAAGCTGGAGAGAGGGTAGAGAGCCCCACACTCGGACTGGAGCTCAAAGAGTGGTAAGTGGCCAAGGAGGGAAAGGGCTAGGATAAAACTTCAGATTCAAGGCTTTTAATATACATGAGCATGACTGTCCCCGTTCATGAGAGAAAGAACAGGAAGACGATAGGAGCAGAAATGGTACTCAGCTCCTCCATGAGCACCATAACCTTCCCTATGGGTACTGCTTATACCTTAAACTACCTTAAAATGTGAAGTCTCACTGCTGCCTAGTTTAGCCCATTTTATTTTACAGATTACAAAACTCGGGTTAAATGCTTTGCCCAAGGGATCACAGCTAAACAAGGCAAAGTCACAACCTCAACCCACCTTCTGGGATATAACCTAGAATAGTGAAAAGGTTAGAAGTCATAAGGTCAGTAAAAGTTGGCTTTGACTCCTGATCTACCACTATTTATCAGAGTAAACTGAAGTGTCTCCTTCCAGTTTTCAAGACACAGTGGGCATCCTGTCCACAGCATAATTTTCCAATGATGTCTGAGTGACTTTTATTATTTTTTTAATCTTAGGGTCTCAATCCTATGTCACCCTTCCAGAGTCTGGTTTTAAAATCTATCTTCCAATAAACATTTACAAATGTCAAAGTAAACATGCATTTCATAATAATTTTTTTGCATTTGCTTTCCAAAACACATGCATTATAACATGGACGTTTTCCAATTCAAATGAATATAAAGGAGGCCATTTGATAGAGTGCTGCTCTGTGCTGAGGCCCTGGATTCTATCTCTAGCACCGCAAAAAGTGGGAGAAGGACCTGGAAGTCCACTCCCAGAACAATCCCAAAACAATTAGCTTTTGAAAACCCTGCAAGGATAGCTATGAGTCAAACAGGACTCAAGGTCACCTAACAACAACAAATTTGCTGAACAGAATGTGGAGATGACAGTCACTCTAAGTTCACTTAAGACTTGTAAGAAATTTCCTTTCAGACACTCTAACTTTACCCACACTACTCTGGGCTAACAATGCATCAGTAGAAACAGCCCTATCCATTCTGGTCAGGACAGTTTTTTGACAATCTGAAAGGACTGCATTCCTAAGAGGATGTCTTTCCTTCAGTGTATCTCTGTTTCCATTTCCCTCCATTCCAAGCGATTACACAAACTGACAGGATGACTTGTGGCAGAAGAAATGAAAGGGTTTGTAATTTAGGAAACCTCTGGCCCCACTGACTGAAAGCAGGTTGTTTGTAAAAAGGAAATCCTGACCTCAGCTAACTGGCAAACTCTGTCAGAAGCAATAGAAGGCAGGGAAGGAGAAAGAACAGTGCCAGGGATTTTTATTGGCAACAGAAGAAAAACGGATGCTCTGCCTGAGGAAAAGCCTCAGGGAGAGCTCACCCCTGGGGGAACAAGACATGCCCCATGTCTCTGGGTGTGTGACTGCACGATTGCAGGGCTCCCTCTGGGTTTGTGGGCTGGTCACGCAGAGGAGTCACCTCAGTGGGACAACAGCTGGGCTAACAATCCTGAAAAGGGGTGCCTTCCTGTTTTCTGGGGCCGGAGTCCCTCTACTGCAGGCACACCATGCCGGTTCTGGCTTGACACAAAGCTCGAAGGCCCCTAGACATTAGGGCTGGATCAGGTTTTCCATGTCAGCCCAACCTGACAACTTGTCCTCACCCCCGCCTCCCTTTGCATGCTCTCTGTCTGTTGGTGCTGGCCCTGGGCAGATCTAGCAAAGAAAGAACGGCCCTCCCTGTGGGTGCTGATCTCCCCGCTACCCCTGGAAACCAGTGGTGCCCTGACAAATGCTGTGCTTAAGCCAGCCAGAGACGCTCATTTGATCTGTCTGGGGTGGTGCTTGACCTGCAGCTGTTGCCTTGGCTAGCAGGTATGAGAGGAAGACTTCCACCACCAGTCACCTGCCAGCAATGCAGGCCAGCGTGGGAAGGCTGCTTTCTAGTTCTTCACCTTTGTAGTCCATTCTGCATGAGCCCTTGAGCCCCTCATGGCCCTGACTCCACTCCATCTGCCAAGCACCTGGAGGAGGTCTTCTGGGAGTGGAGACCTTTGCCTTGTGTCAGAGGTGTCCTGAAGGGGCTTCCCCCTCAGCTACTGGGGAAACAGACACAGCTGATAAAAGGCAGCCTGGGAGGAGGGCAATACTAGAGTTCACAGACACCCATAACCAGAGGGGCGAAGGTGCCAACGGACTTTAATTTATGATGGAATCCCCAAGAGCATAGCAAGGAATGTTGCCTAGGGAAACAAGTCTCAGGGGGAAGGTGATATTTTCACTGGCCTACATGAAAGAAATGCCTGCAGCCACACCACTGCGGGTCTGATCCCATCAGATCTCAGAAACTAAGTAGGGTTGGGCCTGGTTAGGACTTGCATGGGAGACCGCCTGGGAACACCAGGTGCTGTGGCTTGGGAGAAGGACCAAGCAACCCACTCCCAAAGAACAATCAGCCATTGAAAACCCTATGAATAGCAAAGAAGCACTGACAATAGTGTTTCGTCTGTTGTACACAGGGCTGCTATCAGTGGAATACCAACTCAATGGCACCTAACAACAACACATGAAAGAAAAGAAGAACAAGAAGCTGATAGTTTCCTAAACCAAGTCATCCTCCATCCAGATCCCTCAGTAAATGGCCTGGGTGCTCAAGCCTCACGCCAGCATGAGGAAGGCTTTCTTCATTTCTTGCTACCCCCTCTTGGGCCCCACTTCTAGTCCTTCACTAGACTCGCCCATCTCCACAGACCAGTCCTCCCCTGCTGTCTCTTTACCCACGTCACCAAGTGTCATCCCAGAGCTCCAGGAAAAGCTGCCAGCTGGCCTCCTAGCCCACACTCACTCTACTCTGACTCACTGCCTACAAGGCAGCCTGGTACATCTCTTTAGAGTGTAATCCTGTCCTGGGACTGCCTGTTCCCAAGACAGGATACTGCTTTTAGAACAAGACTCCAGTGTCACTCCTGAAGCTTTTGTTCCACCAGCTCCTGGGTGCATCTTTATGGCAAGACCTCTGCCAAATCCCTAGCCTGAAAGACTTTCACTGCTGGTTTTCCCCATCTTTTTCCCCCCACATGCTGTCCATGCCTCTCTGACCTGTCAGAGAGGCAGCTCCTCCCCCACAAAGCCCTGCTCTCCTTCCACAGAACTCCCATATTTCTCCTTCCTCACACTTGCCACAGTTTGTCATTTTTAGTCTGTTCCATTACACTGCTATTGTCTGCCTCAGTCAGCTGCAAGCTCCAGGAAGATGAGGGATGTCACTGCCACCAAATTTCAGCACCGAGGGCAATGCTTGACATGTTAGTAGTTTTTATAATAATAAAATCAAAACATTTGTTGACTAGATAGATAGATAATGGATGACGGAGCACAGGCACTTGGGAATTAAGAGTACACCGTGTATTAGAAACATTTCAGGAGGTCAGTGAAACAAAGCTTGCATGTAGATTGGGTTCATGAAGAAGGACGGAAGTGAAAATGTAAAAAATTCAGACAGTCCAGATTACCAAGGGTCTGCCCTCAGAGGCTTGGGTTTTGGGCTTCCTGTGTTATAATGAAGCCATTAAATAATTTTAACCTAAGGGTTGAGAATTCAATGCATATTCATTTGATTAATGAGGAAGAGATGTACAGAAATGGGAAGTTGGAAGCCACATGAGAGATGGTAGCAAGAATCCAAGCAAAATGTAAGAAGGGTCTGTTCCAGAGTAGCTCCAGGGACAGAAACATGGGAGCCACACTGCAGGTCTGTCAGAGGCAGAGCCAGCCAGAGAGGGAGGGGCTGGCATCTAAGACCCTCTTGCTCTGGCTTTCCCTCCCAGCATTGGGAAGGAACAGGCTGCATGAAGCCATGGCAAAGGTGTCTGTAGTTAAGGCAGAGGGTTCCAGCTGAGGGGAGGGTGTTGGTGTGTTCTAAATTGTCCCACTGTTCCTGAACTGGACAGCTTTGGTGTGTGGAAATAATTTATGTATCACTGAATGTGTGTGCTGCAGCTAACTATTTGGAAGGGTGAGAATAGCAGTCTGCTTGCTCTAATGGCTCCAGCAGTTAGGCTGAAGCCCTTTATATTTAATTGGGGAAATATCACCTTCCCAATTCAAATAGGAGAGAAGGGAATGGAGAAAGATTACAAAAACCTTCTCTAGGAAGGTCTTTAATATCCACCCTGAAGTTACAAATAAAATCATAGCAGAAAGTAGTGCCTGGTCCAAGCCCAACTTGAGACATCCTCAGGCAGGTCCTCTGGAAACAGAACTCCAACAGCATCCACCCCTTGCAGCTCCCAGTAACAGGGATGTTGCATTGTTTGAGATGAACCAAGCACCCAGAGGCTGCTGGAAGCTCCTTAATACAAGCCCTTTGACGCTGTCTGTAGCACTCATTGACAGGCATGGAATCTACCTCGGACAAACAGAAAGTGCTGAAGAGGAAAAGAAAAGAAACAAAAAGACAGACAAAGACAAAAGTGTGGTGGATGGAAGGAGGATGTGTGTTAACTTGATACTGCAGATGAAGAGGACTCCTCCACCCTTGCTTCAGCCCTGCCTCCTGCAAGGCCTGGACTAGCGCCCACCAAGCCTCAGGGATCCAAGTCTTTGTGGGCCCAAGACCAGACCCTGCCTAGGAGCAGAGGAAGCGGAGGGGAGTATGAGTCTGAACAGGACGGCTGCTGCCTCCCTGGCCCTTCAGAAAGGGCATTTGTCATGACCTCGCCTCCCCTGTCCCTGTCCATTGGAACCTCTCACTGAGAAATCACCACAGGCCCCAACACCTAGCCTATTTAATAGTTCAAAAATACCAAAGGCTTTCCAGAATTTCCATTCTTCTCAAAGTAGTTAAAATTCGGGAAGGAGGGGGACAAGTTGATTAAGGAAGCACACACCCTTGTTGGAACAGTCTTGTTTTGAAAAACTTCTGCCCTCTGGGGTTGAAAGCATTTCTTGGCCCAGTGGAACCAAGAGGTACCAGGACAGTTCCAGAAATGTTTCCAGCCCCTGACCCTGATATTTATTTGCAAAGCCTGAGAGGAAATCGGTACTACATGTTCCATGAAAAACAAAGGAAAATTCAGGAATCAGAAAAAACAACAGACTGCCCTAAACAGCCTCACAGCAACAGACTTTAGAGAAAACGAAATGCTCAGAAATCATTTCTTTTCACATACAGCCTTGCATCATGTCCTGCAGACCCACTATGTGCCCAGCCCTAGGCTACAAAGGGATGGACTCTATGCCCTAGGAAGCTTCACCATTAAGGCCCAGGATAAGCTGAAGGCTAGGCGTAGAAGGATGGGAAAGATTATTTGGAGAGACTCCTTAGGACAATATACTTGATCTGTGTTGTGATAAGCAGGGGGGAATTTCACAGATGAAAAAGAAAGAAGGGGTAGAATAGATAACATCTTTAACAATTTCAGAAATTGCACTTAAAAATGGCTTTAAAAATTACGTATGATGTTAGATGGCCTGATCATTATGTATAACCATTTATGCAGTACTTTCTATGTGTATTGTGAGAATCTCACATCACAGCAAGAGAGATGTGCCATGTGCATTAATGTCCAGGATTGAATTCACCAGAAGTTGCAAACCCAAATGCCAGCAAGAGTGAGGTAATATATAGTCATGTGCCACATAATGACATCTTAATGAACAGACCACAAATATAACTGTAGTCCCACAAGATTATATTGCCTAGTGATATTGTGGCCATCTTAGTTTGTGTACGTACTTTCTATGACATTCACACCATGATAAAATTGCCTACCAATGTACTTCTGAGAACATATGCCCATATGACTGTAATATATGACTGCCAATGAGTGAATGATATAGCACTATTATGGAAAAATACCAAGGTCATCTTGTTTTTTTTTAATTTCCCTCTTTTGCTGGGGATGTAGCTCAATGGTAGATTGCTTGCTCAACACGTGTGAGGCCATGGGTTCAATCCTCAGTACCACCAAAGAAAAAGTTTCCCTCCTGTGATAATTACAGTAGTACAGAAAGTGTTTCTATACTGTGAGAAGGATGTAAGAACAAGTACCAGTAGCCATAATAAGGCATTGTCCTCAGAACTAGAGAGGCAACAGAGAATGGTGGAGATTGTGTCAAACAGAAAAGAATGTGAAGATAGCTGCTCCTCAACTCTGGCCAGCTGTTTCCATGTAGTAATCCTGAGTCAGGGTGTATCTTTGCTATGGAGAGAATTTGTTATAGGAGTCTTAAGTCTCTTAAATTATGGATCAAAATTAAAAATTTTCTGGACCAGTTAAAATATGATAGGAAGCACATGGAGCGCACAGTTTAAAACATTCAGATAATAGAAAATATGTCTGTCTGAAATGTCTAAGAAGACTTCATAGAGGAATTGATGTTGAAGCTGGGCCTTTAAGGAGGGTATGGGCAGAACTTAGGCCCTGAGGTAGACAAATGAGGGGCAACATGGCTCAAGTCAAGGTATCATTCATACCTCAGAAAGTCATCTATTTCAGTAGTGCTAAACCTGTCTACGCGGCTGGGATTTAGCTCAGTTGGTAGAGTGCTGCGCTGCAGCCTCTGAGGTCCCAAGTTCAATTCCCAGCACCGCAAAAATGGGAGAAGGACCTGTCAATCTACTCCCAAGGCAATCCCGAAACAGTCAGCCATTGAAAACCCTTTCAGGGTCGCTATGAGTCGGATACCGACTCAATGGCACCTAACAACAACAACAACAACAAACCTGTCTACACATAAAAATGAACAGAAAATTCTCCTACATTAAATAGTTTAATTACTTATTTATACATGCTATGACATGAATAAACTTTGGAACATTATGTTAAGTAAGTAGGATACAAAATGATAAATTTATTATTCTATTCATCTGAGGTACCTAGAATAGTTTCAATTCCCAAAGAAAAGTAAAATAGTGGTTACTAGGGTCTTAAGTTAGGGAGGAATGGGCAGTTATTGTTTAATGGATACAGAGTTTATGTTTGAGGTGATGAAAAAGTTCTAGAGAAGGGTAGCAGTCATACATAGCTGTACAACTGTTTGGAGGTAAACAATGCCACTGAATAGTACACTTAAGATCATTAAAATGTTAAATAAAAAAGCTTATGGAATTTATGTGATGCCTGATTATAATGAACAGAAATGGATGATGGAAATAAGTAAATTTTTTAGAAAATACTTTTGTTTTCAACTTTCTCCAGATGAATACACAATGAATTGTCCAATCTCCTCTCCCTGCCCTATTCCTATCAAAAACCACTAAAAATTCATCCCATTGTGTTCTTGTATCCTAATCTTGGGTACACAGCCCCAAGTATTTCTACTAAAATCATCCTGGGTTTCATATAGTTTAAATCTGAGTCACTGATTGTCCTACTGCTCATTTCTAGGGCTTTTAATATAGGAAGGAGAACAGGAAGTTTCAATTTCCCCACAGAATACAGCCATGTGATTATCTTTGTATTTGTGCCCATTTATGTGTAATGTGTATGTAGGTGTGTGTTTTACTGGCTTACATGTTACCTAGTTTTCTGCTTCTTGACTTTAAATTGCCATGTATTTCTTTCTACTTCAATACTTATAGATCAGTTCTTCACTTTCAACAGCTACCTAGTATTATGTTATATGTAAGTAGCATAATTTATTCAACACATCTTCCATTAATAGAAATTGAGAGTGGGGTACTGTGGCACGTTTTTAATCCCAGCTACTCTTGAGGCTGAAGCAGGAAGATCACAAATCTGAGGCCAGAAGTAGCTTGTGCAACTTAGCAAGACCTTGTCTCAGAACAGATAAATAAATAAGAAAGGGTCTAGGAATGAAATTCAGTGGTAGAGAGCTTGCCAGGTATGTGCATGGCCCTGAAGTTCAACCCCCTAGTACTGAAAAGAAAGAAAGAAAGAAAGAAAGAAGGAAAGAGAAAGAAAGAATAAGAAAGAAAGAAAAGAGAAATAAATAAATAAATAAGGTTTGGTTTACTATACTTTCCTACTAGAAATTATGCTATAATAAAATCTTTTATATATATTTATAACTATGCAGAAGCAATTCATGTAAGTTAACTTTCTAGAAATAAAATGGAAAGATCAATAGGTATGACTTTTTAAATGCCAAAAACAAATTTGCCAAATTGTTCTGCCAAAAGACTTCTACCAAAAATATGGTGGAATCTAGAAGGTTTCTTAGACTCCTAGAGCCCTACTTCCAGAGATTCTGATGAAGTCAGTCTGAAATAAGGTCTGGAGATCAATATAATTTAGAAACACTAAAGACAGTTCTAATACTTGATAGTTTTCTGGACCTGTAGGTCTAAACACAAGTTCAACATTAAATTGTGCATTATCTAACTGCAGATATAAAAACCACATATTATTGACAGAAATTAAAGAAGTCCTAAATAAACAGAAGGATATACCATGTTCATGTATTAGAAGACCTGATACTGCAAAGATGTCAATTCTCCTCAAATTCTTCTGTGGATTAAAAGTCATTCCATAGTTGGAGAGGTAGAGGTGTGGAGGGAGGGATGGAAGAAGGGAGGGAATGAAATGAGGGAGGGGTGGAGAGAGAAAAAAGGCAAGAGAAAAGAGCACTAAAATGCCAAAAAATAAGCTGATTGCTTAAAATAAGCAAAGCTGGAAAAGTTATACAAGTGAGTGTTAAAATTGATCTGAAAGCTGTAGCAACTAAAATAGTGAGATACAGTCTCTGGCACAGACAAAAAAAAGCCCAACAGTAAAAGAAAGTAAAAACTATACACATCTTGTCACTGATTACTAGGATGACAGTACAATAGATAAAGGATGGCCTTTTCAATAAATGATGCTGGATCAACTGGATTTCCATGTTAAGGAAAAAAAGATTCTTAATCCCTATCTCTCACCATATAGAAAACAAAATCCTGATATGAGTCCAGATATAAAATAATAGAGATGTTAGAAAAACATATGAAAA
>VMDO01003783.1:0-66237 GCA_007922755.1 Pedetes capensis
TATTGTCAGTGCTTCTCTGCTGTTCATAGGGTTTTCAATGGCAGACTGATTTTTGGGAGGGGGTTGCCAGGTCCTTCTCCCAAGCCTACAGCTTCTGGTGTTCCCAGGCGGTCTCCCATCCAGGTACTAACCAGGCCCGACCCTGCTTAGCTTCCGAGATCTGATGGGATCGGATGCCACAGGGCTACAGCTGCAGGCAGGCCAGATACTAGGTCTATAGAAAAGAATGCCATAATTTCTCCTGAGTGAATACAGGTATGAAGGCAAGCAAATGTCAAAATCCCATGTGTATTATAATAATCAGTTATAGTTAGGTAGCTAACTTACCAGAGCAGACTTTCCCACGCCTCCTGAACCAAGGACCACCAGCTTGTATTCACGCATGATGTGGTCTGTTTAAATATTGACAATCTAAGAAAGAAAAAAAAGAAAATTAACAAGTATACTAAGAACAGCCTAAGAATATATCACTATTATGTCAAATATGGGATTTTGTTTTGGTTTCATTTTCTTCTCTGTACACTATCAAATGGACAACAGAGGGTACACAGCAAAAATCACACATATTTTAACTCAGGTTTATAGGACAACTGTTAGACATTTTAATTCACTGAAGATGATCTTTGATTGGGTATCAATCATTAGCCTGTTCATGTTACTTCTATTTTAGAAGCATTTCATCAGAAAACAAGATGATTAAAATCAATACCTATCTTATAATAAACCCAATTCTTTGCTATAATTTAAAAAATCTATGTATTTTCTTGAAATGTACACTCATGAGCTTTAATACAACATACATGCTATTTTATTTGCCTAGAATTGTTGTTGTTGTTAGGTATCGTCGAGTCAGGTCCGACTGATAGCAACCTCATGCATAACAGAACAAAACACTCCCCGATTCTGTGCCAGGCACATGATCTTATTTATGTTTAAGCCCATTGTTGCAGACACTGTGTCAGTCCATCTAGTTGAGGGTCTTCCTTTTGTTGTTGACCTGTCACTCTCCCAAATATGACATCCTTCTCCAGGGATTGGTTCCTCCCAACAATAGGTGCAAAATACATAAGATGCAGTCTAGCCATCCTTGCTTCCAAGGGGCACTCTGGTTGCACTTCTTATAAGGACAGATCTATTAGTTCTTTTGGCAGTCCATGGTATATTCAAGATTTGTCTCCAGCACCTAATTAAAACGCATCAATTCTTCTCCTGTCTCCCTTGTTCAATGTCCAGCTTTCACAACCAGATGATGCAACTGAAAATACCATGGCATGAGTCATGTGCACCTTTGTCTTCAATGTAACATCTCTACTTTTCAACACTTTAAAGATATCTTTTGCCACAGCTTTTCCCAATGCAATGCATCTCTTGATTGCTTGACTGCTGCTTCTATAGGTGCTGACTGTGGATCCAAGCAGAATCTTGAACAATCTCAATCTTTTTCCATTTACCATAAAGTTGCATACTGACCTAGTTGTAAGGATTTTTGCTTTGGGGATGTTGGGGTGCAATGCATACTGAAAGCTGTATTCTTGATCTTCATCACTACATGTTTCAAATCTTCATTACTTTAAGGAAGCAGAGTTGTGTCATCTGCATAACACAGGTTGTTAATGGGTCTTCTTCCAATGAGGATGCCGTGTTCTTCATAAAGTCCAGCTTCTCAGATTATTTGCTCAGCACAGAGATTGAAGAGGTATGGTGAAAGGATACAGCCCTGATGCACACCTTTCTTGACTTTAAACCAGGCAGTGTTTCCTTGTTCTGTCTGAACAACTCTCTCCTGGTCCATGTACAGATTCCTCATGAATACAATTAAGTGCTCTGATATTCCTATTCTTTTCAATGTTATCTATAATTTGTTATGATCCTCACAAATGTCTTTGCATAGTCAATAAAACAGACATCTTTCTGGCATTCTCTGCTTTTGGTCAATATTCATCTGACATCAGCAATGATGTCCCTGATTTCATGCCCTCTTCTGAACCTGCCTTGACTTTCTGGCAGTTCCCTGTCTATACACTCACTGCTGCAGTTGCTTTTGAATGATCTTTAGCAAAATTTTGCTTCTGTGTGATATTAACAATATCATTTGATAGCTTCCACATTAAGTTGGATCCCCTTTCTTGGGAACAGGCAGAGTTTGAGATGCCTTTTTTTGATGATGAATGCAACTCTATAATTATCTTTCATTTGTCATTCCCCTAACTCAAAATGGCCCATGCCACTCCATTTTAGCTCACTGATGCCTAGAATGTCAATATTTATGTACTCCATTTCCCTTCTGATAATTTCTAATTTTCCTAGATTTCATACTATGTACATTCTTTTTTTTCTCTCTCTCTCTCTCTGTCTTTACCGGTAAATGTTGGTGGGGTACAGAGTAATATAGCACTGGCTTTTCCCATTATGCAACTGTTATATCACCACATACATTCCACATTCCAATTATTAGTGGATATTTACAGTTGTTCCTCCTCATTTTGAGTTGTGCCGCATCAGCAAATGGAGGTCCCTAGGACTTTACTACATTTTTGTCATTAAGGTAGACTATTTTGAGGAGGTAACTCTTTCCCAGTCATCTTTTGAGAGGCTTCCAACATGGGAGGCTCATTTTTTGGCATATGTCTGACAGTGTTTCTCTGCTATTCATAGGGTTTTCAATGGTTAATTGTTTCGGGAGTGGGCTGCCAGGTCCTACTCCCTAGTCTGTCTTAGTCTGGAAGCTCAGCTGAAAGCTTTCCACTGTGGGTGACCTTGCTGATATCTGTTATACCGATAGCATAGTTTAAAGCATCACAGCAACATGCAAGTCCCCATAGTATGGCAAACTGACAGATATGTGAGGGTTTGTGGGTTTTAGTCAAGCCTTAATACAAATGACTGCAATCTCATGAGAGATCATGAACCAGAACCTTGTAGTCAAGCCACTCCTAAGTTCCTGTTACACAAAAGCTGTGAGAAACAATGAATAATTATTGCTGTTTTAAGCTAGTAAGATTTGGATCAACCTGCTACACAGGAATAGAACTTTAATACAAAGCCAAAAGTAATTCAGAGTAAAAGATAGTATTTTTAAAGAGTGAAGCCAGAATATAGGCTGGGGGAAAAAATGCCTTCAACACTAATTTTTGTTCATAACGGCCAAAATCTATAAATCACCCTGGTATATGTCAAGAGGTGAATGGATAAACTGTAGTATACCTAATTAATGGAATATTATTCAGTAATAAAAAAGAATGAACTCTTGATAAATACAACATGGATGAATCTCAAAAATGTGCTCCACAAAATGAACCAAACACAATGAGTGAATACCATATGATTCCAGGTATAGCAAAGACCAAATTAACCTATAGTATTAGAAGGCTCAAGGTGGTGGGGCAGGGATGGTAACTACGAAGGGGCATGACGGTCCTTTTTTAGGGTGACAGAATCTTTACCTCATTTGCAATGGTAATTGCACAGGTATATTCATATACCAAAAATCTATTAAATTGTACACTTAAAATAGGTACACTTCATCACATGTAGATTATAGCTCAATAGAGTTGATTTAAGAAAACTCAATGGGGAAAAAAGGGAACTTTCTGAGAATACCAATTACATATAGTGAGGATAAATTAGTCTATTATAGAGCAGGCACAGTGGTAAGGATCATTATTCTAAATCAAACATATACAAAGTGCTATTCTAGGCATCAGGGAAACAAAAAATGAAAAGTATATATTTATAATCCCCTAGGAGTTTATAGAGGAAGAAATAATTAAAACATGATATGAATAAAATTAGTATAGAGACAAAATTAAAGGTTTAGGAAGGAATGGAGAAACAGAGGAGAGTCCAGGATAGTTTGTTAATTCTGAGGAAATAAGCATTCAACATAATCTGAAGTATTCAACACAATCCAGGGAATAACACATAGCTTAACATGGCTAGAACATAGGGTTTAAAAAGAAGCCATGGAAGATGAAGCTGGGTATGGACACTAACTTATGATTGCAAAGCCATCTGCCATATTAGAGAGTTTATATTTTATCTAACAACCAAAGAGGAGAAAACAGTGATTTTTTTTTACAAGTCATTATGGTTACATGTATGTTCTGGAAAGATAACTGGTAACAGTGTATAAAATGCAGTAAAGAAAGGAGAGACCAAAGGCAGAGAAAATAGGAAGCTACTGCAATAGTTAAAATGGGAGATAATGTGGACCTATACGATAGAGCTAGGGCTGAAGAGGGGATAGTGCTTTACTGAAAGTAAAATTGGTAGGTCTCTAACTATCAGAGGTTATTACTAAGGAGAAAGAAGAAAAGTCAAGGATAACTTCTAGGTAGATCTAGCTTGAGCAAATAAGTGACTGGTAACACCTGCAATTAAGACATGAAATACAAGAAGAGATTTAAAAAGAAAGATTAACTCTTTTCTTGGAGAAATTAAGTCTGAAATCCTCTAGGAAAAGCACACAGCAGAAACTGACAGCTATTTTTAAAACCTTAGTCTGGAAGGGTAATAGAAACCAATGGACTGGAGGTATAGATTCAGAAGTCATGTTATTAAAGATGGTAGCAGTTGAAACCCACAGCAGAACATGAGATCAGCCCAAGGAGAACTTAGTGAAAAGAGAAGAAAGGTAGAATTGAGCCCTGAAAGACAACCTTTTACTATTTACTATGGAGAGGTTAAAAGAGAGAGGGAGAAAGAGCGAGAGCGAGCGAGCGAGCGAGCGAGCGAGAGAGAGAGAGAGAGAGAGAGATTGATTTGTGTTGGACACTAAGCATCCTACACCTATATCTGTATTAGGTGGTTCCCTCACTTACATGAAAAAATACAGTTAAAAACAAGAGCATATGTTTTAGGTAGAAAGATCCTCCAATCTTTAACTCTCTTTCCAAGCCTTCTGGGGATTGCTGTCATTTTAACAGTAAGAGAATTTACCACCTCACTAACTCAAAAATGTGTATCTTTCAAAAGGTCATCCCTATATAGCAAGACTCATTTATATTCCCCAAATGCCTCTACCTTTTCTATCGAAACAGAAATTAGGGAAAGAACTCAGAGACAATCAAACCATTTTGGGTATTCTTCAACAACAAAATATTTGGTCCCAGTTCCTTAGCACAAATGGTAAGACATTCAAGTTCCAAAGTCATTTTTCACATACTGTGTATATATAAATTTTTTTCTTTATACCTATCAAATGCTCTTGGTTATGAATGTGTATACATAGGCACATTTGTAAATAAAATAAAATAGCTCATAGAAGAAAACACACATACACACAAATTCTTAATAAGGATAATTGGGGTTAATATTTTCCTTCTAAAGAGAGTTAGTTCTAACTCATCACTGCCAAGTTAGAAAACCACTATGCTCTTCCAGGCAAATCCTATGCCTTTTTATGGAAATCTTTTGTGCCCTGCACTCCTAACACAGCACCAGAAAATTTTTTGCTCTGGTTAAGGTTTCCTGACAAATATGAAGGATAGGAATAAACATTATACTATATTGAAGTTTTAAGTCAATCTTCAGCCCTTAACAATATAGGCCAAGTTATAACAATTTCTTCCATTCTTCCTTCAGCAAAACAACTCTAATTTATACAAAATAACACAACTTGATTGTCTCTGTGAAGCAAATAAATTCTAATTTTGTTTTCTAGGGTTGTTTGTTGTTTTTGTTTTTTGCAATATTTGAAGGTTGAACTCAGAGCCTTGCACATACATTGCAAGTGCTCTGCCACTGGGCTGCACCCACAGCCCATTTTTTATTTTTTGAGTCAGAGTTTTGTTAAGTTATGCAGGCTGCTTCTGGCCTCAAACTTGCAATCCTCCTGCTTCCACCTCCCAGTTTGCTGGGATTATAGGCATGCACCACCAATCCCAGAGTTTAGAGTATTTTTAAAATACATCAACTGCCGGGCATGTTGGGGGCATGCCTGTAATCCCAGCAGCTTGGGAGGCGGAGGCAGGAGGATCGCAAGTTTGAGACAGAGGCAGTGTGTGTAACTTAGTGAGACCCTGTCTCAAAAAGTAAAAAAATCAGCTGAGGGTGCAGCTCACTGGTCCAGCACTTGCAGAGCATGCAAGGGCAAGGCCCTGGGTTCAACCCCCAGTACCACACACACACAAAAACAACAACAACAAAAAACCCATCAACTAAAAAATTATAAGACAAAAGTTTTTGTCTTATAATTGAATCTTCTTTTGTCTTATAATTGTCTTATAATCGAATCTAATTAATTGTAATCTTATAATTGAATCTAAAATACAAAATTCATTAAAAGAAATTAAGTTGTGATGAGAAATTCTGGATCAAAACTTCTTACATTAAGGAGCACCAAAGGTACTTTCTTAACAATATTGTTATCTTAAAATATTTACGGACATCATGAATATTTTCAAACTGACAAGTCAATCTGGGGGTGTAGCTCAGTGATATAGCACATGGCGTGAAGCTCTGGATTAGAGCCCCAGTACTGCAAAACAAAACAGAACAAAACCAAAACCCTGAAAAGTGATGACAGGCTTTGAGGAGAGGGGAATACATGCAGAAACCATAGTAAGAGTTCATTTTCTAAAGCAAACAATCATCTTCACAGTACATTCAACTTTTCTGTATGAAATTTAACTTTTCTGTAAGATGAAATTACATGAATATTATCTCACTGAAAGAATTCTCCACCTTGATAGCTTTTCTTATAGTTCCCAAACCTTTTAAGACTGATACACTTTGGAGGATGGATGTACACAGAGAAACTGATCAGACATAAAGTGCAAGTGTGTTGTGGTATAAATGGGGGATTGGTTCCAGGAATACTACTCCTCATCACAGATACCAAAACCTATAGATGCTCAAGTCCCTTATATAAAATGGCTCAGGATTTGCATATAAACTATGCACATTCTCCCATATACTACCTAATACAATGTAAATGTTATATAAATAGTTGTTATACTCTTTACGGGAGAAGAACCTGATAGCCCATTCCCAAAAACAATCAGCCACCGAAAATCCTATGAATAGCAGAGAAGCATTGACATAGTGCAGGTATGGCACAAGTGTTGTGAAGTGTTTTGTTCTCTTGTACACAGAGTCACTGTGAGTCCGACCTGACTTGAGGACACCTAACAACAACAACTGAATTACTTAGAGAATGATGACAAAAAATGTTTGCCTAGTTCAGTACTCTCTTTTGAATGTTTTTGATCCACAGCTGGCTGAATTCATGGATGCAGAATGGAAGGATACAGAGAGCCAATTATATTTGCATCAGAGACCAGACGGCCCTAAAAACTTAAAACATTACCTGGCTCCTTAAAGAAAAAGTTTGCTAATCTCTGCCTTAGTTTATCAGAGGAAACCACTTATTATCAGGAGGACTGGACAAGAAAAGAGTAGAAAATGTTACAAAAGAAGACACAAGAAAAAGAAGAAATTAGTTGTAATGATTTTTGCCTACTTACCATGGACAAAACACTATTTTGAGTACTTTATATGCATTAATTTTTTTGTGTGCAGTACCAAGGAGTTCAACCCAGGGCCTCATGCATCCTTTTTTAAGAGCTCTACCACTCAGCCACACCCCAGCCCATTCTTTACTTTTTATTTTGAGGCTGCTTCTGGTCTCAAACTTGCAATCCTCTGCCTCCACCTCCTGAATTGCTGGGATTACAGGTGTGTGCCACCATGCCCAGCTACATATTGGTATTTTTAATTCTCATCATTCCAGTGAGGAAGGGATTATTGTTCTCATTTCTACAGATGAGTCAGAGAGGCAAAAACTAACTAAGCTCAATAGAGATGAGGGGATGATTATACTTGTAAATGAATTTTATAAATTAGCCTTCACACTCCCAGCCCAAGAGCAGTATTTACCCCTTCCCACAATAAGAGGAGATAAGTGCCTATACATAAAAAAGGACAAGAACAGAAAAATCATAGGTCTGAAGGAAACAATTTGATAGAGTCAATAAATTTGACAAATAGAACAAAAAAAGAAAAGAGTTATGAGAGACTAAAGACTCTGCAATAGATGTGATACGTTAATTTCCTGAAGCTGTCATGTCTATATCAAAGACATATTGGAGAACTTATAAAATATGACCATCAAAATAGAAGTTCGGTAGATGGCCTAAAGAAAAAAAATGGGTATAGTGAACCAATATAATGAAGCCAGAAGAGTACAGAACAAAACGAGAGAGAGAGATGGCATATGTGGTAAGAAGGCATTATGATTTGAATGTGTCCCCCAAATTTCATACGTTGGAAACTTAATCCTGAAAGTCATATGTTAATGGTATCTTGGAGGCAGAAACTTTGGGAGGTGACTGAGTCATGACAGCTCTGATCATTCACAAATTAAATAATTACTGTGTTACCTCAGGAGTGGCTTCATTATAAAAGAAAGCTCTTTCTGGCTCACTTGCTGACTAGCCATGAGATCCCTCTGCCATGTAATAATGTAGCAAGAAGACCTTCAAGCATAAACTAAGCAGATGCTGGTACCACGCTCTTGGACCTCTCAGTTTCCAAAACTGTGAGAGAAAATAATCTTCTTTCCTTTAAGATTTACCCAGTCTCAGGTATTTGGCTATTGCAACATAAAACAGTCTAAGACAATAGTCCCACCAGCTACCTGACAGAAGTCTAGAAAGAAAATAGAAGAACCAAAGTAATAGAAGAACACTTCAAGAGGTGAACTTAGAAAGTTAGGAATCCCAGGTGGGCACAGTGGTATGCATCTGTAATCTCAGCATCTAGGAGGCAGAGGCAGGAGGATGGCAAGTTTGAGGCCAGAGGGAGGCTCTGTAATTTAGCAAGACCCTGTCTTAAAATAAAAAATAAAAAAGGTACAGCTCAGTGAAAAAGTACTTGCCTAGCATGCACTAGGACCTAGGTGTAATCCTCTAATATTGCAAAAATAAAACAAGAACAGCTGGGCATGGTGGCACATGCCTGTAATCCCAGCGGCTTGGGAGGCAGAGGCAGGAGGATCGCAAGTTCAAGACCAGAGGCAGCCTGCGTAACTTAGGGAGACCCTATCTCAAAAAGTTAAAAAAAAAAAGGGGGGGGGGGCTGAGGATGCAGCTCAGTGGTCTAGCACTTGCAAAACATGCAGGCGCAAGGCCCTGGGTTCAACCCCCTAGTACCACAGAAAAAAAATAAATAAATAAATAAATAAATAAATAATAAATAAAACAAAAAAAAAAAACAAAAACAAAAAAAAATAAGGGCTAGAAGTGTTGGGGATTTTTAAAATAATATTTCCCAGCTAGGGTCCCTCATGACAGCTTGAGGGGCTGACCCCTAGCTGACCCCAGGGCTCATCTCACTCACTCAAAACAGCCCCTCCCATCGAGTGAGCAAAGATGGCCCCCGGCCAGCTTGACCAGCCTCAACCACCATAATTTTGATTGGCTCCCCTCACAACTGTGCAGGTAATAACTGTCTCCACTTGGCAGTTATGTCTGTTTGCTCCCTGTACCTGCCAGCTGTGTGCCCTGATTGGCTGAACCCCACCATGTGACCCCTCCAGGACCCTATAAAAGCAGGGGTCCTGGACCCCATCGACACACCTACTGAACCTGACTCCTTTGATCCTCACCTCTCTGACCATCTCCTGAACCTCGTCACCTGGACCAGCGCTCCCTACTCCTGCAAGACCATCTAGCAAGCCGGAGAGATCTAGTCCAGGGGCCCCCGAAGAGCCGAAGAGCTGAAGGCATCTAGCAAGCCACAAAGAGCCTCCCAACTCCTCCCATCCTTGGGAAGGATGGGGGTAAAGAAGGCCAGCCGCGAGAGTCAAGACCATTGGACCTCAACTGAACACCAGCAGCTGTGGCTGTGCCTTTAAGGCTGAGCTGTACCAGCACTTGGCCTGCAGCATTCTATGATGCAGGCATAGAGCCAGCACTTAAAGGGGTAGAGCCTTGCTCTATAGGCGCTGCTTGCTCCTTGCTCTCCATAAGGGGAGCACCCCAATAAACCTTCCCTGTTCTTCTCCAACCATCTGAAGGTCTCCTGAGGTCCTTCTTTCCTGACATCGACCACGTGTTTATGTTGATGGTTTGGCCCTAACTTTAGCCGGGCTAGAGCCAAAAACCCCAACATAGAAGTAAAGAAAGTTAGAAATCTTCCAAGTGTACACCAAATGCTAGATACAATGAGAAGAAATGTGTGTGTGTGTGTGTGTGTGTGTGTGTGTGTGTGTGTGTGTGTGTGTGTATTTACTCACATCTGAATATACTGTAGTTAAAATTTCAAACCACTAAAAATGAAAACAAATTCCTAAAAAGTTTCTTCTTCTTGTTAGGTGTCATCAAGCATCAAGTTGGGTCCTACTCATAGTAACCCTATGTACAATGAAACAAAACACTCCCAGACATTGTGCCATGCTTCTCTCTTATTCATAGGGTTTTCAGTGGTGGACTGTTTTGGGAGTGAATTACCAGGTCCTTCTCCCTAGCTTGCAGCACCTAGTATTCCTAGGAAGTCTCCCATTCACAGACTAACCAGGATGACCCTGCTTACCTTCTGAGATCAGGTGGGATAGGATGCCAGGGTGCTATGGCTGAAGACAAAAAGTTTCTAGGAGGAAGAAACTTATTCTCACTTGAATATGGAAGAGTTTTGTAACAAACAAAAAGTTGGCAGAAATGGTGCTGTCTGACTTGGAAGTTAGGGTTAGAAAAGAGCCAGTCAAGGATGCAGAGAAAAAGGAACCCTTTTACACTACTGTAAATTAGTTCAGCCACTTTGGAAATCAAATTGGTAAACTAAAATTAGAACTACTATATGATCCAGCCATAGTACTTATAGGAATATACCCAGAGGAAGATACGTCATCATATCACAAGGACACCTACACCTCCATATTGCAAGAGTATGGAATCAATCCAGATGTCCATCAATGGGGGATTGGATTTTTTTTTAAATATATATACACAATGGAATATTATTCAGCAGTAAAGAAGAATAAAATTGTGTCATTTGTAGTAAAACGGATGGAACTGGAGAACATCACTTTAAGCAAAATAACCCAGACTCAAAAAGAGAAATACCATATATCCTCTCATATGAGGGAACTAAGTCTATCTTAAACATGGGGAAGAGGGAAGAAGGCAGAGGAAAAGTATAGAGGGGTAAAGAGAAAGAGAAAAATGGCAAAATACAAGATGCAACTCTACGAAAATACAAAAAAAAAATCACGGTATAAACCACGATTACATCATGTTAATTAAAATTTTTACATTTTTATTTTGTTCAGTAAAATGTTTAAGGAGATAGAAGTATGAGCAAACTTGATTTCACAACTGCATAATGGATATATCAACTGAATTATTACTCTGTGGTTGTTTGGTGCCGTCGAGTCGGTATCCAACTCATAAGCGACCCTCATAGGGTTTTCAATGGCTGACTGTTTCGGGATTGCCTTGGGAGTGGACTGCCAGGCCCTTCTCCCATTTTTGCGGTGCTGGGAATTGAACTCGGGACCTCAGAGACTGCAGCGCAGTGCTGTACCAACTGAGCTAAATCCCAGCCCTACATATGTACATGTTGTTGTTAGGTGCTGTCGAGTCAGTATCCGACTCATAGCCAACCTCATAGGGTTTTCAATGGCAGACAGTTTCGGGATTGCCTTGGGAGTGGATTGCCAGGCCCTTCTCCCATTTTTGTGGTGCTGGGAATTGAACTCGGGACCTCAGAGACTGCAGCACAGCGCTCTACCAACTTAGCTAAATCCCAGCCCACATATGTACATATACATATACAAATATGTACAAATAAAATACTAATTTAAAAAAGGACACTTAAACTACTCGGTACTTGAATATTTCAGTCCTTGATCAATGTTTTTGAGTGAATTCCACTCTGGTGTTTGACTACTTGCTCAGCACTTGATCACTGTGCCAAACCTAAAATAACCTTATTAGACACCACACTCATCCATGACAATTCCAGGTGAAACAAAGGTGAAAGTATTAACTTTGTGTGTTGATTCTAAGCAGTGAGACCTGTTCTGGTGCTGTGTTCAGGATCTTTCTCTCTCAATGTATACATACATATGTATACCATAAAATTATCATGGCACTCAAGAATCCAGTACTAAAAGTGAAGGAAAGAGAAAAACAGTAATAACAACAATTAAAATTTAAAAAGAACTTACTGCTAAGTATGTGACTGGCATATGTGTGTCTGAAGTGGCCATTTAGTACAGCACTAGAACCAGTAAGTACATTTATATAATTTCTTATTGGGAAAAAATGCTTGGAACTCAAACTCATGGGCACTTGATCAGCCTTCCAGAATGGACTGTGGTTGAGTGTTAAGGTACCCCTGTATACACCCCCCCACCCCCCCACACACATAAGTATGGAAACTATGATATGGAATCTTCCTCTCAAAACATGGAAACAAATGTAAGTCTAAACAAATGTGAAAAATGTTAATGCCCACAAACTAGATTAATACAATTTAGAAATTACTAAGAAAAATTGGTGAAGAAAACTTAATCCAACCAGAATCAGAAAATGAAAAATAAATAGGAAAGAATAGTTAAAAAAAAATTAGGATCAAGGCAAAAGAGATCAGTAGTCATAATAAAAAGATCCTCCTAAATCTGAATTTTGCAAACCAAATGGTGAAAGTTTATTTTATGAAGTCAGTGTTGATAAATATGTACGTAGAAAATATGCTTCTGTAGCAAATCTTATATAAATAGTTGGTTTTGTATTTTCTTGCTTTAAATACTAAAGTCAGTATTTTACAACAGAATACCTGAAATACAGCAAGTTTCTTTTATTGCAATCCACTCTAAAAAACACCACTAGATATGGTCATGTAGCCATTTGAACTCTCCTTCATAAAATAGTCTATTCCACTTCTAGGTTGTCTAATGGTTAGAAAGTTCTTGGCATTCATTTGTGTCTTTGTAGTGGCCACTTGCTGGGTTTTAGTTCTGCCCCCTGCTGTAAATAGAATAAACACAATTTCTCTTCCATTCTATACCTCTTCAAATATTTGAAGATAGTTATTTCCCCTGGTCTTTTTCAATAAACCATCTTCTTTTTCAAATTAAGTTTCAAATTCTGTTATCAGTCTGATCTCTGCAAAAGCTTAAGCATCCCTTTTATTTCTGTGTGTGGTACTGGGGGTTGAACCCAGGGCCTCGCCCTTGCATGCTCTGCAAGTGCTAGACCACTGAGCTGCACCCTCAGATGATTTTTTTACTTTTTGAGACAGGGTCTCACTAAATTACGCACACTGTCTCTGGTCTCTAACTTGTGATCCTCCTGCCTCCGCCTCCACCTCCGAACCACTGGGATTACAGGCGTGCACCACCGCACCCTGCTCAGCATCTCTTAAACTCTTTAAAATAAAAAGAATAGAGAGGGGCTGAGAATAGAGAGTGCTTGTTATTGTTGTTGTATGCCGTGGAGTCAGTATCTGACTCATAGCAACCCTCATAGGGTTTTCAATGGCTGACTGTTTCGGGATTGCCTTGGGAGTGGATTGCCAGGTCCTTCTCCCATTTCTGTGATGCTGGGAATTGAACTCGGGACCTCAGAGACTGCAGTGCAGCGCTCTACCAACTGAGCTAAATCCCAGCCCCAAGGGTCGCTATGAGTCGGTGTCTGACTCATAGCAACCCTACATACAACAGGTAAGACACTATTGTCAGTGCTTCTCTGCTATTCATAGGGTTTTCAATGGAGGACTGATTTTTGGGAGTGGGTTGTCAGGGTCCTTCTCCCAAGCCTACAGTATCTGGTGTTCCCAGGCAGTCTCCCATCCAAGTACTAACCAGGCCCCTCCCTACCTAGCTTCCGAGATCTGAAGACATTGGCAGCCACAGTGCTACAGCTGCAGGCAAGTGTGCTTGTACAGCATGCAAAAGACCTGGGTTTGATCCCCAGCACCACAAAACAAAGAAACAAAGCTTGATTATTCCTATTAGGAAGTACTACAAAATGGTTTTTTGAAAAGGAAAATAGTCACTGGGCCCAGTAGCGCACATCTGTAATCCCAGAGACTCAGGAGGCAGAGGCAGGAGGATTGCAAGTTCAAGACCAGAGGCAGTCTGTGTAATTTAGCGAGACCCTGTCTCAAAAAGCAAAAAAATACGGGCCGGAGGTGCAGCTCAGTGGTACAGCACTTGCAAAGCATGCAAGCACAAGGCCTTGGGTTCAAGCCTCAATACCACAGGGGAAAAAAAGAAAAAAAAAGGAAAATAGTCACTATATCTCCTTAATCTACAATTACTTTAAACTTCCAGTTGCTTCTTTGAGTATTTCCCCTTGTATTTCTAAATAAAAATTTACACTACTATTATGGTGGATGAGAATTTTTAACTATCTTAATAAAAAGCAAATTTTTTGTGTTAATTCTCAAACTGTCAACCTAATTTCCCACTCAGTCAAATTCACTAAATAATCTGTAAGTTTCATTCTCTTTTCCTTCCACTCCTATTCCCTGCCTCTCCCAAATCAACAAACAAACAAACAAACAAATCCATCATGGAGATTGCTATAGTCTGCCTCGGCTGCTCTGTAGGCTTAGGCCTGCAGACGGCCATCAACCTAGTACTTTTCTGTGTATTAGTTTAGAATAGTCTTCTTCCAAGTGCCTGTCCACAAAGTGCTACAGGTTGAATATTCTTCTCCAAAATGCTTGGGAGCAGAGATGTTTCAGATTTTGAAAATTTTGGGGGCATTCTAGAATATTTGCATAGACTTTACTGGCTGACTCTCCTTAATCCAAAAATATGGAATCTGAAATGCTCCAAAAATCTGAAACTTAAAGTACTTCAAAAAGTTTTGGATTTGGGAGCATTCTGGATTGGGATGCTCAACCTGTACTCCTATTTGCTACCACTCCCATAGAAAATAAGGAAATTGCCCTAGTACATTTATATCTTCTCTAAGTACACTGTTTAGTTCAGCTGAACACTGTAAATTTGTAAAAGTATAGATCTGGTGATAGTATTTGTTCTTCAAAAGAAGAAAGATAATTATACATCATTCTTAGGATGGTCCCATCTCTTTTGGGGCATTTAACTTATCAGTAATACTGTTTTTAAAAAGCATTTTAAAAAGTACATGGTTTCCATTAATTTTTTGGGTTCATGCACTTCCCCACATCTTTACATACATATTTAAAAAGAACATAAATAGTACTGTTTTAAAGAAATGCATCCAGTTATATCCCCAGATAAATCTTCATCAGAATCTTTTTAAAAGTTTTTTAAAAACTTTTCTGAATTCAAGCCTGAACCCAAACCCAGAGAAAAACTGGGTTTGGACTCAGCTTTCAATTTTTTTTTTTTTTCTTTTTGCTATCATCAGCTATTTAAAAACTGAAAAAAACAAACAATGAAAAAATTTTACTCATTTATCTACACACAAGATTAAACTTTTATTTAAACCCAAACCCTAACTGAACCCGAACCCTCTAAATTCTAACATACTGAACCTGCTCCCAAACCTCAATACAATTTTTCATGGTTTGAAGCCCTGGATTAATGATTTACCATTTGAATTTATTCTCTGAACAAAAATGTTAGTGTGTGAATTTCTCTGTTTTATAATAAACTTTGCAGCACATTTAGTTATCTCTTTTTTCACTACGTGTCTTCTCTTTTTTTTCTTTAGGTCAATTTCACCACGGTTGTTCATTTTATTAATCTTTTCCTAAGAAACAATTTTTATTTCATTCATGGTTCATTGTAGGCCTCTTCTGTATTTCTCTAATTTCTGCTTTTATGTTTATTTCCTCCCTTTCCTTATTCTGCTTTTAAAAACAACGGTACATTGGATATCTGGCTTATCAATTTCGACCTGTTTTTGTTTTGTTAATTAATATCCCAGACTCTTCTTTGGGGATTGCTTTCCTTGTACCTATAGCTTACCTTCTGTAATTTTCTTTAGAGGATGTCCAATTAGTGGTAAAAATTTCCAGTTTTTATTTGTCTAAAAAGTTTCTTTACGTTACCTTCAATCTTGAAAGATATTTTAGCTTTCATAGTTGTTTTATGCTGTACACTGTAGTTCCGATTCTATTATTTTCTGGTTTCTACTTTCCTTTTAGGCTGGGATTTAGCTTAGTTGGTTGAGCGCCACTCTGCAGTCTCTGAGGTACCGAGTTTGATTCCCAGCACCACAAAAATGGGAGAAGGACGTGGCAAGCCACTCCCGAGGCAATCCCGAAACAACCAGCCACTGAAAACCCTGTAAGGGTCACTATGAGTCAGACATGACTCCATGGTACCTAACAACAACAACAATTTTCCTTTCACTAAGTCAGCTGTTGTGTCATGGCAGAGCTTTTGAAAGTAATTTGTCTTCTCCCTCTGGCTATTTTTGAGATGTGATTACAAATTTAACTACAAAATGTTTAGACTAAGATTTCTATTTATCCTCCTTAAGATTTGACTTCTTGAATTTTTGTCTTTTTGTAGTTTTGGAAATTTTCAATCAAATCTCCTTAAATATTTTCTCCATTTGACTTTTCTTCACATCTGGAATTCTCATAAGACAACTGTTAAACCTTGTGTTCTTGTATTGTTAAGACACAGACTAAGCTGTTTTAATAAGATTATACAGTAGCTTCAACAATATTCAAGCCTTTTTCCCCTGGAAGGGATAGTCCAAGACTTGTTTAGCAGCTTAGCAGCAGGAGAGTCAAGCTTTTATATTCTATTGCTTTGTTATCCTTGAAGTATTGCCTTCTATACATACAGAAATAGCTCACCAACCATGCTACATTTCAGTCAGTCCATGGAAAGGAAAACAGGAAGGAAAGGACATATCCCTTCCTTCTTTAGGCAGGATCTAGAAGTTGCACATATGATTTCCTCTTGCATCTCAAATTGCCAAAACCTTGTCACACAGTCAAATCTTACCATCAGGAAGGCAGTGAAATGCAAGCTTTAGCGGAGCAGCAAAGTATTCAACGAATGTATCCATTCATTATTAGAAGAAGAAAGGTTATCAGGGAAAACTAGAGATTTCTGCACAATTTTCAAATCTTTTCTTCTCATATATTTTCCGTTCTAGTCTCTTTATTTTAGTTAACCTATTTTTTCAGATTACCTTCCTATTAATTTTTAATATAATCTGTTAACTGTACATTGACCTTTATTTACTTACATATATCTAAAAGTTCTTTTATCCAAAGCTAATTGTAATGTTTCTCAGTCTCATTCCTTCTCATAAGTAGTACAGTGAAATAGGTTAACACCTGAATTTAGGACCCACATTGGCTAGCTATAATCCCGCTTCCTCCTCTACTAACCATGGTCAAGGACTAACCATACTTTCTCATTCTGTATTTCAGTTACTTCACTTGTAAAATACGGATAACAAAAGACTCTACTTAACAGACTTGTGACAATTAATTGAATTAATATGTATAAAGTATTAGAACACTGTGAGGTTCATAGGCAGTACTACAAAATGTTAGTTACTATAATCCCAACATTCTTATTTATTTTTAAGTTATTTTTTATTTTGCTAAACATATTCATTTTAAGTTCCATATCTAATAATTCTAAAATATGAAGTCAATGGGGGTCCAATTCAGATGTCTGTTGTTTCAGCTAGTCCTTGTTTTCAGTAGCTTTTTTCTATATGAATAATGTAATTTTTTTACTGTGATGTGCATTTGCTTCTGTCAAGTGCCTGGGGCTATTACTGGCCAGAATTACTTTAAGCTGCACTCTCAGTGTAAGGTATGTTGGGGCTAACCCACACAGTGTGATTCAGAGATATGAATCCCACACAAAGGTGAGGTTGTGACTAGAAAATGTCAAGAGAAACATCCCCCCTCCAACCTGTACCACCACTTCAAAACAGTGCCAAAATCTGAGGGAGTCAATTTTCCTTTGTAGTCAGTAGGTGTTGGGGTTGCACAGACACACTTGGTAGGTTGCCTCCTCATAGGAGCTTAATCTCTATTAAGTTATTCTATGTATGTCAAATGGTAGAAGGACGTGGCAACCCACTCCCAAGGCAATCCTGAAACAATCAGCCACTGAAAACCCTGTGAGGGTCGCTATGAGTTGGACTCGACTCAATGGCACCTAACAACAACAACAACAACAACATGTCTGTCAAGGCAATGATACCCTAAACTCATGTTTATTCAGTTCAGTAAATGGCCTCAAGACAAAAACAGGCTGTGTGTGCTGATTTTGTTGTTGTTGTTGTTAGGTCCTGTCAAGTGGGGTCTGACTCCAAGCGCCCTATGTACCCAACACTGTGTGATACCTGGCACTACTGTCATGCTTCTCTGTTATTCACAGGGTTTTTGATGGATGTTTGTTTGGAAGTGAGCTGCTGGGTCCTTCTCCCAAGCCTACAGCATACAGGCACTCTCCCATTTAAGGACTAACCAGGCCCGACCCTGCTTAGCTTCCAAGATCTGATGCCAAGATGGTATGGCTGCAGTGACAGTTTAAGCTATTGCTTACTTTTTGGCCTTTGCACATGTCGTGAAAATTCTGGTCCTGCAACTGGGGATTTAGCTCAGTGGTAGAACACTTGCCTAGCATATGCCAGGACCCACATTCAATACCCAGTGCTAGGAAAAAAAAAAAAATTGAAATAAAAAGTAAAACAATGCCAGTTTTTTTGCTTGTTTGTTGAGATAGGGTCTTACTATGTAGCCCAGGTTGGCCTGAACTCACTGTGTAGTCCAGGCTGGCACTGAACTCCCAGTGATTCTCCTGTCTCATCCTCCCAAGTGCTGAGATTACAGACATGCCCCATCACACAAGGTAAAATGCCAGTTCCTTGATAGATGAGAATATTTAGCTCAGCACTTGACCATAATGCTAAAATCTAATTAGATGCCATGTTTACCTGTGACACTTTCAGGTGAAACAAAGCGGGAGTGTCACTCTGTGTGTGGATTTCAAGCAGTAAAGACCTGTGCTTGGTATTGTATTCATGATCTCTCTCTCTCCTTTGTGTGTGTGTGTGTGTGTGTGTACATGTCACACATATATATATGGCTGGGGTTTAGTTTAATTGGTAGAGTAGTAGAGTACTGCTCTACATTGGGAGGACCTGAGTTCAATCCCAAGCACCACAAAAATGGGAGAAGGTTGTAGCAATCCAGTTCTGAAAACAATCCAGAAACAATCGGCCACTGAAAACCGTGTCAGGGTCACAGAGAGTTGGACCTGACTCAACGGCACCTAACAACAACAACAACAACAACAACAACAACATCACACACACAAATACATATATAATACAGTCATCACGGCACTCAAGAATCTTTCCACTGCTAAAAGGAAAGAGGAAAATAGTAAGAATGACAATCAAATTTTAAAAACAACTTATTGCTAAGTATACAAATGGCATGCAGGTGTCTGAATTATCCACTTAGTATGGTGCTGGAATCAATAAATATATTTATTTATTTTTTTTTGGTAGTACTGGAGGTTGAACCCAGGGCCTTGCACCTGTACGTATTGCAAATGCTGCACCACTAAGCTCCACCTTCACCCCCCCCCCTTTTTTTTTTAACTTTTTGAGACTGGGTCTCACTAAATTACGCAGACTGCCTCTGGTCTCAAACTTGCGATCCTCCTGCCTCTGCCTCCTGAGTCACTGGGATTACAGGCATGTGCCACCATGCCCAGCTCTTTACATTATTGCTTTATAGGAAAAAAGTGCTTAGTGCTGGACCTGATCCGCGTTTGACCTGATCAGCACTCAAGTCTTCCAAAAGAGATTATGGTAAAGTGCTGAGGTACCACTGTACTTAGTTTAACACTTGAACAAAAATGAGTCCTCTAGGTTTTCTCTTTATTTTTCAAATGGTAGAAAAATAAATATTTTGAAGCATTTTTAGGTTGTGGCCAACTAAAATCATGAATGTTTGCTTCCTGTTACAAAATATTATACCCAGGTGCTATGAAATGTTTGCTTCCTGTTACAAAATATTATACCCAGGTGTTGAAACTTAAAATGCTAAAGGTAAATTTTCCTGGTGAGGAATATAGACTAAATAGTGGAGAAATTCACATCAATCTTGCAAAGAAGAATCTGCCACAGATATATAATTTTAGTTCCAATACTGCTCCTTAGGTTCACAGTTGTAAAAGGTTCCTTTGTTTAAAAATTCATATATGGTTCCTATGTATATCTTCGTGAGTAAGAAAGCACAAATCTACATTCAATGAAAAAATTCCTTTATAATATTCTAAAAATGAAATTATGAATAGCAATATTATGAAAAACACCAAGTTAATTTACGGGATAATTTAATCACAAATCGATGCTTTGTATTTTGTTTCACTTTTCTTCAGAGGTAAAGAAAGAGAGGAGAACAGTAGAGTTAGAATCACCCGGATGAGGGATCTGTTACCCTCCAGCAAGAGAATCCGCCCATTTTTTCTCCTGTCAAGACATTGAGTCTAAGCAGCCGTTATTGTTTTTCTAGGACTACTGAAATCAATCTCTTAGAATGTTGCTTATTCTACATAGTACTTTGATGCTATACTTCAGCCAGAATAATCTTTTCAGGATATAAATCTTCCCTCCACCCCCCAGTATGAGGTATTGAACCCAAGGCTTCGTGTATGCTAGGCAAGTGCTCTAACACTGAGCCACATCCCCAGACCCATTTTTTAAATTTTATTATTATTATTATTGTTATTATTATTATTATTACTATTTTGCAGTACTTGAGAGTTGAACCCAGGACCTTGCACATACTTAGCAAATGCTCTACCACTGGGCTGCACCTCTAGCCCATTTAGAATTTTTTTAAATTTTGAGTCAGGGATTTACTAAGTTATAAGTTACACAGGCTGCCTCTGGCCTTGAACCTGTGATCCTCCTGCCTCAGCCTCCCAAATATCTGGAATTACATGCATGTGTGATGGTGCCTGGCCCTCAGGATATAAATCTTATCATGGTCACCATCTTCCTTAGATAATTAAATGGTTTCATTTTGCTCTTAGGATAAATATTAAACTCCAAGTCCTGGAAGCTCTTAATGATTTGGCACCTTTCTACTTTATCTTGTTTCATACCCCCATTTAACTCTATGCCAGCAACTCTGGACCTCTTCCTTAATCTGATATGGTTACCTCTGCCACAGAACTTTCTTGCACCAGCTATTTCCTTTGCCTGACATGCCTTTTTCTTCCTTCTCTACTTAGTTAATGCCTGCTCTTGTTCTTAAATCTCAAAACAAATATTACTTCCCTAAGATATTCTTCCCTGATCCCTTTGAGTCAAAACCTTATACATACTGAACCTTAGCATTACTTGTCACTGTTGCAAATCAATATTTATTTTTTATCTTCAAGATTATTTGACTATCTAGATTAGACAGTCAAATATTATGTTGTTGTTGTTGTTGTTGTTAGGTGCCGTCGAGTCGAGTCCCACTTATAGCGACCCTATGTACAGCAGATCGAAACACTTCCCGATTCTGTGCCAGGCAAACGATCTTATTTATGTTTAAGCACATTGTTGCAGACACTGTGTCAATCCATCTGGTGGAGGGTTTTCCTCTTTTGCGTTGACCTGCCACTCTCCCAAACATGATGTCCTTCTCCAGGGATTGATCTCTCCTGACTACATGTCCGAAATATGTAAGACGCACTTTGGCCATTCTTGCTTTCCAAGGAGCACTCTGGTTGTACTTCTTCTAGGACAGATTTGTTGGTTCTTTTGGCGGTCCATGGTATATTTAATAGACGTCTCCAGCACCACAATTCAAAAGCATCAATTCTTTTTCTGTCTCTCTTGTTCAATGTCCAGCTTTCACAGCCATATGAGGCCACTGAAAATACCACGGCATGAGTCAGATGCACCTTCATCTTCAATGTGACATCTTTGCTTTTCAATACTCTAAAGAGATCTTTTGCCACAGCTTTTCCTAGACTAATGAGTCTTTCGATTTCCTGACTGCTGCTTCCATGGGTGTTGATTATAGAGCCAAGCAAAGCAAAATCTTGGACAACCTCAATCTTTTCTCCATTTATTGTGAAGTTGCGTGCTGACCCAGTCGTAAGGATTTTTGTTTTGTTGATGTTTAGTCGCAACCCATATTGAAGGCTATGATCTTTGATCTTCATCAGTAAATATTTTAAATCCTCTTCACTTTCAGCAAGCAGAGTTGTGTCATCTGCATAAAAAGGTTGTTAATGAGTCTTCCTCCAATCCTGATGCCGAGTTCTTCCTCATAAAGTCCAGCTTCTTGGATTATTTGCTCAGCGTATAAATTGAAGAGATAGGGTGAAAGTATATAGCCCTGACGCACCCCTTTCTCAACTTTAAACCACTCAGTTTTTCCTTATTCTATTCGAACAACTGCCTCCTGGTTCACGTACAGATTTCTCACGAGCACAATTAGGAGTTCTGGTATTGCCATTTTCCGAAGTGTTATCCATAATTTGTTATGATCCACACAATCAAATGCTTTTGCGTAGTCAATAAAACACAGATAGACATCTTTCTGATATTCTCTGCTTTCAGCTAATATCCACCTGACATCAGCAATGATGTTCCTGGTTCCCCACCCTCTTCTGAATCCTGCTTGATTTTCCGGTAATTCCCTGTCTACATACTGCTGCAGTTGCTTCTGAATGATCTTTAGTAGAATTTTGCTGGTGTGTGATATTAATGATATTGTCCGATAGTTTGCACATTCAGTTGGATCCCCTTTTTTGGGAATAGGCAGAAATGTGGATCTCTTCCAGTCAGTTGGCCAAGTAGCTGTTTTCCAAATCTGTTGGCATAAACATGTTAACACCTCCAGTGCTGCATCTGTTTGTTGAAACATCTCTATTGGTATCCCATCAATCCCTGGAGCCTTGTGTTTCGCCAGTTCTTTCAAGGCAGCTTCCACTTCGTCCTTCAACACCATTGGTTCCTCTTCATATGCAGCCTCTTGGAATGGTTGGTCATCTACCAATTCTTTCTTGTATAATGACTCTGTGTATTCTTCCCATCTTCTTTTGATATTTCCTGCATCATTTAATATTTTCCCTGTAGAATCTTTCACTATTGCCACTCAACGCTTGAATCTTTTCTTCACTTCCTTAAGCTTGAGAAACACAGAGCGTGTTCTTCCCTTTTGATTTTCTGCCTCCAGCTCCTTGCACATGTCATTATAATATTTGTTTTTATCTTCTCAAGCTGCCTTCTGAAATCTTCTGTTTACTTCCTTAACTTCATCATGTCTTCCTTTTGCTTCAGCTGCTTGAAGTTCGAGGGCAAGGTCCAGTGTCTCTTTTGACATGTAATTTGGTCTTTTCTTTTTTTCTTGTCTTTTTCAGAACTTTTTGCTTCCTTCTTGAGTGGTATCTTTTATGTCATGCCACAACTCTTCTGGTCTTCTATCATTTGTGTCTAAGGCATTAAACCTATTTTTGAGGTGGTCTCTGAACTCAGGTGGGATATACTCAAGGTCATACCGTGGCTCTCGTATACTTGTTCTAATTTTCTTCAGCTTCAGTTTGAACTTGGATATGAGAAGTTGATGGTCTGATCCACAGTCAGCACCTGGTCTTGTTTTAACATTTTGTACAGAGCTTTTCCATCGTCTCTTTCCACATATGTAGTCAGTTTGATTCCTGTATGTTCCATCTGGTGAAGTCCCTGTGTATAGTCTCCGTTTATGATGTTGAAAAAATATATTTGCAATGAAAAGGTCATTGGACTGACAAAATTCTATCATGCGATCTCCAGCTTCATTTCTGTCACCAAGACCACATTTTCCAACTACTGAGCCTTCTTCTTTGTTTCCAACCTTTGCATTCCAGTCACCAGTGATTATCAGTATGTCTTGAGTGCATGTTTGATCTATTTCAGATTGCAGAAGCTGACAAAAGTCTTCCCTTTCTTCATTTGTGGCCTTAGTGGTGGGTGCATAAATTTGAATAACAGTCATATTAACTGACCTTCCTTATATGCATATGGATATTATTATATCACTGACAACATTGTATTTCATGACAGATCTTGAAATGTCTTTTTTGATGATGAATGCAACCCCATTTCTCTTTAGTTTATCATTCCCAGCATAGTAGACTGTATGACTATCTGACTCAAAATGGCCTATGCCGGTCCATTTTAGCTCACTGATGCCTACAATGTCAATGTTTATGCGCTCCATTTCTCTTTTAACAATT
Organism: Pedetes capensis; assembly: GCA_007922755.1. Classification (NCBI taxonomy): domain Eukaryota; kingdom Metazoa; phylum Chordata; class Mammalia; order Rodentia; family Pedetidae; genus Pedetes; species Pedetes capensis. Next base: position 24,161 of record VMDO01003783.1, read on the forward strand.
TCTAATTTTCCTAGATTCATACTATGTACATTCCATGTTCCAATTATTAATGGATGTTTACAGTTGTTTCTCCTCATTTTGAGTCGTGGCACATCAGCAAGTTGAGCTTTACTCCACTGGGGCTTTACTCCATTTCTGTCATCACAGTAGACTCTACTTGGAGGAGGCAACTCTTCCCCAGTAGTCTTTTGAGTGCCTTCCAACCTGGGGGCCTCATTTTCGGGCACTATATCTGACAGTGTCTCTTTGCTATCCATAGGGTTTTCAATGGTTAGTTGTTTTGGGAGTGGCTCGCCAGGTCCTACTCCCTTCAAATATTATATTAGATATAAATTAGATTATAAGCTCCACAAAGGCAGGATCATTTGTCACATTCACCCAGAACATTAAAACTGGCATGTGGTACACATTATATAAACATTTGTTGAATGAACTAGTAAGTAAATGAATACTCAAATGTTGTTGTCGTTAGGTGTCATGAGGTCAGTATCGGACTCACAGTGGTCCTACATACAACAGGTGAAACAGTATTGTTACCGCTTCTCTGCTATGCATAGGGTTTTCAATGGCAGATCGTTTGTTGGGAGTGGGTTGCTGGGTCCTTCTTTCAAGCATACAGCACCTGGTGTTCCCAGGTGGTCTCCCATCCAAATACTAACCAGGCCCGACCCTGCTTAGCTTCTGATAACTGACAGGATCAGATGCCACAGTGGTACAGCTACAGGCAATACCCAAATAAGTAAATATTCATTGATAATTCATAGGGGGCTTTCCTCCCCTGACAGATATTTTTAAAAAAGGGAGTCCCCAGATATACATATGCTCTACAGCAGGCTTTGTACAATTCATATAAACTAGAGTAGATTAGGTTATGATCTAATAAAATATATTAACTATCACTGTGAGGAAAAAAATCCAGAAGGCCAAATAGTTTGCCGTATATAATAAGTTCAGAACTACTGTTAATAATTTACATTCTATTTCTAGAATACCTATATTGTGATCTGAGTTCTTATATTCAACTGCTACTTTGATGTACAAAAAGGTTTTTTATCTTATCCTTTACCAAATAAGCCTTAAGACACTGTTTAGATGATTAATTCTAGATTATAGGTATGGCAACTAATAAAAACATGTTGTATGGCTGAATGTTGCCACATTATAACATACAAATAATCCCTAAAGAACACTTTTCATGAGACTCAAGTAACAGAAACATTTAAGAAGAGATTCATCTTTCTGAATTTTTTTTTTTGAAATACAACCAGGAAAATAAACACATTTGTGAAACTGTTTTAAATATAATAGGCTTGTTCTGTGCACTATGAATTTTCATATCATAACAAATTAGTTGGCAATTTTTTCTTTCTTTCTTTCTTTTTAGACAGGGTCTTGCTATGTAGCCCAAGGCTGTACCTGAATTTAAGAACCTACAGGAGTGCACCACATTCCTAGCGACAAGTTAGCAATTTCAAATAAACACTTGTACTACTTTGAAGGCTCAAGAAGAGAACTAGAAGAGGGATTTGGAGTGTGGCTAAGTGGTAGAGAGCTTGCCTAGCATGCATGAGCCCCACAGTTTGATCCTTAGCACAAAAACGGAAACAAACAACAACAACAAAAACCCAGAACTTAAATAATATCATTTCTTTTATGCTTTGTCTCATGCATATTCTCCCTTGATTGATATGATCAAAGTTATACATGACATAACTGAACCAGCAGATTGAGCCATTTTCTGTCAGAGAAGAATATTTTAGAAGTAAAAGGAAATAAAAATATTTTAAGTAAAAAATCTCAAGCTTACTAAAATCATAGTACTATAAATCATTAAATCTCCAAAGTAAAACACACTTGTCATATTTAAATAATTAAAATTTCATGAAAAAGAGAGATGATCTTTAACCAATCTCTATGACTTTTCTTCCCAAATGTTGAATACCAGGAATACTTCTAATTAACAGAAGAAGGGAGAATACCATTGTATTCAAAAGTATCCTGTACTCTATGTCTTCAGAAACATGTGCTTTCAGATTCATGAGCTGTCAAAAAAAAGTAAATACCCTCCACCTCTCTAAATCCAACTTTCTTCATCTGTAAAATAACAATAATAATACATACTTCAGTGGTTACCACACAATTTAAACAATATAAACTACAGGCTCAAAATAAATGTCCCTCTAGAAAGAACTACTGAATTTTTTTTTAAAAAAGATCAAAGCCAAATAAAGAGTTTTGGACCTTATGAACTACATATATTCGTTTTAGTAAAACATCTTTAAATAGAGATAAGGCAAATAACCAAACACTAACTTCCACACTAGCTGGGATTTAGCTCAGTTGGTAAAGCGCTGCGCTGCAGTCTCTGAGGTCCCGAGTTCAATTCCCAGCATCACAAAAATGGGAGAAGGACCTGGCAATCCACTTCCAAAGCAATCCCGAAACAGTCAGCCACTGAAAACCCTACAAGGGTCACTATGAGTCAGATACTGACTCGACGGCACCTAACAACAACTTCTGCACAGAAAGATAAATTTTTCATTTCTGCAACCTTTTTAGAGGTCATTTAGGAAAATCCTGAGGAGGGGGGCATCTGACATAAAGTCTCTTGTCACATCTTTAAATACCACAACTACAGTGTGCCAGAACTTATCATTAGAATTCCACATGTGTATGATAGAAGAAATGTATCAGTGTATAGCAGACACTTTTGTGGCTCTAGGTCCAAGAATGTGACTTTTCATCACGTTCTGCCTTTATATTAATATTCCCACACCTTTTATAATACATCCAATCAGCCTTCAGGCAGTCAGAGTAGATAAATTGGCAGCAAGTTTGCTAAGAGGCAAAAGAGATTATCACTTTTTACTATATTTTGGGAGTGAAGTAACAAGTTACTAGCTCTTTTGAGGTGCTACAAACAACTGCTCCAGCTGAACCACAGAATCTGTATCTGCTTCTCTAGAAACTTATCAAACAAACTGGCAAACAAAGTGGCAGTTTACTCTCAAAGTTTAAATCAGAATATTACATACATCTCTTACTATTTGTATCAATCATACATGACAAATGTTCCTCACTAAAAATGTTCAAAATATAGTAAAAGAAAATAGCAAGACTGTATTCAGCATTATCCAAATTGTATGATTATGGAGGTGTGTGTAAAATGCACATCTAAAAAAGACAGGAAGGAAATACATAAACAAACAAACAAACAAACAAAAAACAGTGAACACCCTATAAAAAGTGAATCACCAGTAAATTTCTGACTGATGGAAATGGAAATGAGAGTACCTTTTCCACAAATAACTACTTAGTAAAATGAACATTCTTCAGTTACTCATACCCCTACAGGCAACCAAGACATTTGTAAAAGAAGCTGAAAACTTTCATTTCATTTCATTTCATTTAACTGCAGCATTGGGGGATTGAACCCAAGTCCTCATGCATGCTTTGCAAGCGCTCTACCCCTAAGCCACACCCATAGCTCATTTTTCATTTTTTATTTTAAGACAGGGTTTTGCTAAATTATGCAGGCTGCCTCTGGCCTCTAATTCAAGATCCTACCTCCATTTCCCAAATTGCTGGGATTACAGAAGTGTATCACTGTGCCTAGCCAGGCTGAAAAAAATTTAAAAGACAGTTACTAATGCTTTCAAGATTGACCAAAGTAAACTAAAGGAAAGTGAAGATAAGACTGTATAGCACCATCAGTTTATGAACTCCAAATCAGGGGACAGAATAATGTGTTGATTCTTAACTTTACTGAATTGAAGGCTCCACAGTTCTTAGAAAAGTATATATACACTGAGAGAAGTGAGCGATGTGTTGGTGACCAGTGAACCCAAATTACCAATCCCAGACTGAAAGGAAAGAGCCTCTATAGGACTATGTGGATCCAAAATGAGACTAAATTTTAAGATTCTCAGCAAGTCATTTGCCCTCATTAATCTTTAACATCCTTATTAACAAAATGAAGTTGGAATAAGACATTTCACTAGTTTCTGACAATTAAACAATGTAATATAATTTACATTGTACATAATTACAGAAGCTTAGTGGTTGTTTCCCTCCAAACTAAAGTGAGAGGATCAATACTGTAGTTGATTTTTAAAATGCCGTATTATAAAACTACTATTAGAATCCTTGTTTATTAGTCTGTTTCAAGAGTTACAAATTTATAGTATCTTAGCACAGCTACTGAGAGTGTCCTATTCTTATAAGTGCCTGCAGCTGTACCACTGTGGTGTCTGATCCCATCAGATCTTGGAAGCTAAGCAGGGTAGGCACTGGTTAGTACTTGGATGGGAGACCACCTGGAACACCAGGTGCTATAGGCTTGGGAAAAGGACCTGGCAACCCCCCCAAACAAACCAAACCAAACCAAAACTAACACACACACACACACACACACACACACACACACACACACACACGCGCGCGCAAAAAAAAAAAAAAAAAAAAAAACCAGCCACTGACAACCCTATGAATAGCAGAGAAACAGGACAATAGTGTTTTGGATGATTTGAACACCGACTTGACTGCACCTGACAATAAAAATTCTTGTAAGTGCTGCAGTTCTACACAAATTCTAGTTCCCAGAGGTTACTGGCTTTGTGAAGGGAAAAAACAGGCACAGACATCTTTGTCTTTTAGAAATCCTGTTGAGAAACAATCTTATATCTTAACAGACCTTTTAATTTTTTTTAAATTTTTTTATTGGAAATTTTTAATGTACAACTTAATATGTTTCATTCTGACATGCATTTCATTGTGACATTTTCATATACATGTTTCATTGCAAAGATACTTCATTGCAAAGATACACTGCAAAGATAACTTCCCCCTTACCCTCTTGTGCACCTCCTCTCCCTTCTTCCAAGCCCTCACCAAAGGCCTCTCTTCTTACATGTCTTTTTGTGGGTTTATTTTTCTATATACCCTTGTATCCCAATTATATTTAGGGTCCAAACTTTTTTCTGTAGTGATCTATCTTTTTACATTGTCAGTAGTATTACATGAATAATCTAGCCCATTTGTACTATTACCATTCCTTGGTATTATTGGTATTATTATAATTATTTCCTGAACTATTAAAGTTGGGCTGTTTACTTTGAGGTCACCCTCTCTCTCATTCCTCCTTCCTCCTTGTTCCTCTTCTCCCTCCTTTCTTCTCCCATCATCTCTTCCTTTTGCTAGATCCCTCTCTTCTTCTTTCTGCTCCCTAAATTGTCCCTTCTCTGCGAAGTTGACTTTAGCTTTTTATTATGCTCCAATTTTTGTACAGGATTTTTTCCTTCCTTTTAATTTTGATTCAGCTCCCACATATGAGTGAGAACATGTGGCATTTCTCTTTTTGGGCTTGTATTCGTTCACTTAAAATAATTTTCTCCAATTCCATCCATTTTGCTGCAAATGACCCTATTTCATTTTTTTGATTGCTGAGTAGTATTCCATTGTGTATATGTATCATAGTTTTTTTATCCATTCTTCTGTTGATGGGCACTTTGGTTGATTCCATATCCTTGCTATTGTGAAAAGTGCTTGCACTGAACATGGAGATGCAGGTGTCTCTGTGGTATGATGACTCATCTCCCTTTGGGTATATTCCCAATAGTGGTATAGCTGGGTCATATGGTAGATCTATTTTTAATTTTCTAAGGTACCTCCATATTGATTTCCAAAGTGGTTGGACTAATTTACAGCTCCACCAGCAGTGTAAGAGGGTTCCCTTTTCTCCGAAACCTCACCAGCATTTGTTGTTATTTGTTTTATTGATCTTGGCCATTCTTACTGGAGTAAGGTGGAATCTCAGAGTTGTTTTGATTTGCATATCCCTAATGGCTACTTAATTTCTTGAGATGAGGTTAGGAAAAAACAATAAGACAATCAGTTAAAGCCTTGCTTTCACGATGATGAATTAATTTGACTAGACATGCCCATTAAATAATTATAAAGTTAATGAAACTAGAAATACCTTTATAAAATGGCAAGTTTAATTACATTAGTGATCTCTTCCCTATTTTAGTGATTTATCATTAGTCTTAAGAATAAACATTGAAATGTTAACAAGGTCCATGAGGGGTTCTGCATAGTTTGATCTCTAAATCTCAGTCTAGCTTCATCTGACAAAGTATTCCCTCCTGCTCTCAATGCTCCAGCCAAAATTGCTTTCTTTCATTTTCTCCAGTCTGCTGTGCTCTCTCCTGCCGAAGAGATAAGTCAGCTGTAAAGTGTTTAAAGAGAGGCTGTGAGTGCAGCTTGCCTAGCATACACAAGGCCCTAGGTTTAATACCCAGTACTGGGAAAAAAAAAAAAATCCCACAAACAAAAAACCCTCATGTGTTTTTGGACAACAATAAAGCTGGAAAACGGGACAAAAAGTTCATTTAGCATGTGGATTTATGTTTCTAAGGTGACATTTAAGTAAAGACCTAAAGGTGAAGGGAAATTAAAGAATAGAGTTATGCAGATATCCAAGGGGACTGGAAAAGCCTTGAGATGCCTGAAAACTTTCATAAGAACAAGGAGGGCACTGTAAATGGAGTAGGAGATAAAGCAAAAGATGAAACAGAGAGCTAAATCCAGGCTTTTAGCTCACGGTAAAGACTCTGGCTTTGGTATGAGATAGGAAACCACTGAATAGTTCTGAGCAAATGACAAGCTTTAACCAAAATGTTTAAAAGATCTCTCTGGCTATGAAAGAGGAGATAAAAGGCAGAGGCAGGAAGAACAACTGCAAGGCAATGCAACAAGCCAAAACAACATGGACCAAAGCAGCTGCAGTGGAGGTGGTAAGAATTAGTTAGCTTCCACATATATTTTGAAGCTAGAGCCAAAAGGAGAGAGTAGTTGGGGGAAAAAATTGCTAAGAAAATAAACAGAAGCCAAACCACAGACTCAAAGTTCAGAGAATACCAAGCAGGATACAGTAAATACCAAAACATCTGTACCTGGGCATATATTCAAACTGCAGAAAATCAAAGACAAAGAGAAAATGCTGAAAGAAGCCAGATGAAAAGAGGATCCAGGATAAGAATTACCTTAGACTTCACTTCAGAAACCAAGGAAGCAAGGAAAATGTGAAGTGAAATGTTTAAAATGTTGAAAGGAAAAACCTATCAAACTACGACTTCACATCCAGATTCTTCAAAATGAGGGAGAAACACACACTTTCTCAAACAAAAATTGAGGAAATTTATCACCAATAGACCTGTCTTGCAAGAAATGTGAAAATAAGTTCTTCCGAAGGAACAAAACAATTAAATCAGGAAAGGACAGTCTTTTCAAGAAATGGTGCTGTTGTTGATAGGTGTCATCAAGTAGAATCCAACTCACAGAGTCCCTCGTAGGGTTTTCAATGGCTTATTGCTTTCTGAGTGGACTGCCACATACTTCTCCCATTTTTGGGAGACCCAAACCTGGGTCCTCAGAAAGTGCAGAGCAATAGTCTACCAACTGAGCTAAACCTCAGCAAAATGGATATCCATATGTAAAAGAATGAAGTTGGACCCTCACTATACATAAAACCTGACTCAAAATGGGTCAAAATGCTAAACATAAGAGCAAAATTACAAAATGTTGTCGGGGAAAGCTATATGACATTGAATTTAGCAATAATTTCTTTGGGTATGACACTAAAAGCACAAGCAACAAAAGAAATAATAAATTGAACATCAAAATTTAGAACTATGCATTGAATGGTACATCAACAGAGTGAAGAGGCAACCCCAACAGGAGAAAAGTATTTGCAAGTCATATATCTGATGAGGATTAATTTCTAGACTATATAAAAACTCCTACAATTCAACACCCTGGTTTAAAGTCAGGAAAGGTGTGCATCAGGGCTATGTCCTTTCACTTTACCTCTTCAACATCTATGCTGAGCAAATAATCAGAGAAGCTGACTTTATGAAGAAAACCTGGTGAAACTGAAGAGAATTTGAAACATTTACTGATGAAGATCAAAGAACACAGTCTTCAGTATGGATTGCACCTCAACAACAAGAAAACAAAAATCCTTACAACTGGGTCAGTAAGCAACTTCATGATAAATGGAGAAAAGATTGAAGTTGTCCAAGATTTTGCTTTACTTGGTTCTACAATCAACACCCATAGAAACAGCCATCAAGAAATCAAAAGACGCACTGCATTGGGAAAAGGTGTTGCAAAAGATTTCTTTAAAGTGTTGAAAAGTAAAGACATCATAATGAAGATGAAAGTGCACCTAACTCATGCCATGGTGTTTATTTTCAGTTGCATCATATGCTTGTGAAAGCTGGACATTGAATAAGGGAAATAGAAAAATTGATGATTTTGAATTATGGTGTTGGAGACAAATATTAAACATATCACAGACTACAAAAAGAACCAACAGATCTGTCCTAGAAGAAGTGCAACCAGAGTGCTCACTGGAAACAAGGATGGCTAGATGGTGTCTTACATATCTTGAACATGTAGTCAGGAGGGACCAACCCCTAGAGAAGGACATCATGTTTGAGAGAGTGGTGGGTCAATGAAAAGAAGGAAGACCCTCAACTAGATGGATTGACACAGTGGCTGCAAAAATGTGCTTAAACATCATGTAGCTTGCACAGTGTTGGGGAGGGCTTTGTTCTGTTGTACATAGGTCGCTATGAGTAGGACCTCACGCTAAGGCACCTAACAACAACAATTGAACAACTAAGAAATAAACAATCCAATTAAAAAACAGACAAAAGATTTGAAAGTTATTTCTCCAAAAGGTAGATGGCCGATAAGCACAGGTAAAGATGTTCAACATCATTAATCATTAGAGGAATGCAAATCAAAACCACAATAATGAGATACTACTTCACACACATTTGTTGTTGGCGGCTGTAGAGTTGGATCTAAATCATAGCAACCCTCATAGGGTTTTCAACGGCTGATTGTTTCAGGATTGTTTCGGGAGTGGACTGCCATGTCCTCCCATTTTTGCGGTGCTGGGGATCGAACCTGGGTCCTCAGTGTGTGGAGCAATGCTCTACCAACTGAGCTAACCCCCTGCCCTCACACACATTAGGATGGCTATTATAAAAAACAAAAACAGAAACAAAATAACAGTCATTGGTGAAGATATGGAGAAACTGAGACCCCCATCTCAAAAAAACAAAACAAACAAACAAAAAAGGCACATTAATGTACATGCACAAATGCTCCTGTAGTTACAATGGGGTTACATCCTGATAAACCCACTGTTAAGTTGAAGATGCTGTATATCAAAAATGCATTTTATATGCCTAACCTACCAAACATTACAGCTTAGCAATACAGTACACCACGGAGTGTCAGTTGTGTGTTTGTATGAAAGCAACAGCTCCCTGTGGCTGCCCAGCATTATTCACATCCATGTAGCAGCAAGCTGATGAAAACAGTCAAAATGTGAAGTACAGTTCCTATTGAATGAGTATCAATTTTGTACCATTATGATGTGAAAAATCTTAAATTGAATCATCGTTAAATCAGGGACAATCTGTAAAATGGAAATTGGAGCTGGATATGGTGGCATATGCCTATAATCCCAGCACTTGGGAGGCTATAGGCAGGAGTCTGAGGCTAGAATGGGTAATCTAGCAGTTGAAGGCCAGCCTGAGCTACATAGTGAGACCTTGTCAGGAAGGAAATTGTGACGAATTATGACATGCTGGAACTTGAGGACATGCTAAGTGAAATAAGCCAGTCACAAAAGGTCAAATATCTTAATTCCATCTATATGAGGTACCTAGAGTAGTCAGGTTTGTAGGAATAGAAAGTAGAATGGTGGTTGCTGAGAGAATAGAGAGAGGGAAGAATGGGAATCTATTGTTTAATGGGTAAAGAGTTTCCGTTACACAAATGAAAGAGTTCTGGGGATGGATGATGGTGATGTGTGCAAAAAAACACTACTGAATTATACACATAAAATGACTGAAGATAAATTTTAAGTTACCTGTATTCTATTATGATACCAAAAACAACAACAACAAAAAAACAATGCAATTTACCACATTAACCAAAAACAAAAAATCATAAGTAGGGGAGGCATGACAAGAAGGATGCATCCAATAAAGTAGGAGGAAAATCATGAGTGGTTTCTTGGAATAAAGAGAATAATATACTTCAAAGAAGAGGAAGCGACAGACTGTCCAATGCTGCTGACAAGTAAGATAAGAACTGAAAAGTGACCACTGGAGGTCACTGGAGACTTGATAAACTGATTTCAGTGGAATAATCCAGGGACAAAAGCCAAGCCTAACTGGATTCAGAAAAGACAGGAAGGTGAAAAACTGGACATAGCATTCAGAAAATTCTTTTTGAGGACCATGCTTAAAGAAGGAATAGAGAACTGGGATAGTCATTATTATAAGGAAAAGAAGAACGTGAGTACAAAAGGCATTTTATTTATTTTTATAGTAGGTAGAAAATCAGTATATCATACATTTAAGAGCTACTTAGTAAATATTTACCAGAATGAATTAGTCTCAAAACTACGTTTCCTGCTTCACACTACAGGTTATAGCATTGCAATTCTGAATCTTGCTTTTAATTGTCCTTCTTGCTTGATATGTCCAAATATCCCCATTATTATGGATAATACTGCAATGGTTTTTTTCCTTTAGTGGTACTGGCAAGGTTGAGCTCCACCCTGAGTGCACTCTATGCCTCTATTTTTTTTTTATTTATTTTATTCAGGGATAGGGTCTCTCACTAAGTTACACAGGCTGTCTCTGGCCTCAAATTTGCAATCCTCCTTCATCAGCCTCCTGAGTCACGGTATCACTTTGTAACTCTGTAGCTCAGGCTGTCCTTGAACTCACAATTCTTCTGCCTTAGCCTCCCAAGTGCTGTATTCATAAATTTTTATCCATAATTTTATTCCTTTGGATTATATTCTCAGATGGAACATTAATTACTAGATCAAAAGTTAGGAATTTTTTAAATGTTCTTCATGAAGAATAACTGTTTTATCAATTTACATTACCATCAGGAATATGTGGGCCCCATTTCACTATGTCCCTAACAGCATAAAGCTTCAACTTGAAAGCTTAATGTTAATTGTATTGTCAAAAACTTATTATTCTATTTTAAATTCTCTTATTAACTAACAAGGTAGAGATATTTTTTCAAATATTTATCAATTGCATGAGTTTTCCTTTATGAATTGCCTATTCTTTTCTCATTTATCTTTGAAAAAAGTTGTTTTCCTATCAATCACTTTTTTTTGGTGTGGTACTAGGGGTTGAATTCGGGGCCTTGCCCTTGCATGCTCTGTAAGTGAGCTGCAGAGCACTGAGCTGCACCCCCAGCCCATTTTTTTACTTTTTGAAACAGGGTCTCACTAAATTATGCAGACTGCCTCTGGTCTCAAACTTGCAATCCTCCTGCCTCTGCCTCCCGAACTGCTGGGATTACAGGCGTGCGCCACCGTGCCTAGCCAGTCTGTAGTTCTTATTAAGGATAGACACTCTATCAATTGACTGTTCCAAAATTTACCAAGGGTGTTCTTTGCTTTTAGTAACAACTAAAATGCTATTTTAGCATACTCAGGTTAATGTTTGTTAAATTATATTAAATCTATGTTTTCCTTTGACTTTTTCCCTACATAGGTCATAATTTTAATTTATGATAGCTAAGAACTGGATATATCAGTGGATTAAAGCAACATATTTTGTAAAGAAGATAAACTTGTTTCCTTTAATATTTAGTCTGTCATTAGGTATCCATCTAAAAGAATGTTTAAAATGTTAATAAATTTACATCTAATAAAGAAACGAATACATAATAAAATCTGATAAAGGCAATTAGACAAATTAGCAAATAGGAGATGCATTCAGAACACCTGTATTCAAGTGCTAGCTTCTGACATGTGTTAGCTAGAAAACTCTGTGAACTCATTTCTCATGATCTATAAATAACAGCTAGTAATAGTTTGACATTAATTGAGAACACACTATGTACAAGTATGATTCTAAGAATTTTACTTCTAGTCAACTTATTTAATATAATTTTATGATATTATGAGCACCACTTTACACAAGAGAAAACATGACCTAGAAAAATCAAAATAATAAAACTCAGGTACAACTACTAAATGGCAGAACCAGGATTTGAATCTAGGCTTTGTGAGTCTAGTTCCCCCAATGTGGCCCCTAATTACTCCATTAATATGTCATCTTTCATCTTTAAAATGAGAATGATACCACCTATCTCATAGATATAGTGAGAGGATTAACAAAGTGACACCCATGAAAGAATTTTATAAAGTGTGAAGTGGTAAATATGAGCAGTATTAAGAATTTTTGTTTTAAATAACAACAAACCTGATAGACTCTTTACATGATTTTTAAATAGGTTAAAAAAAAATCAAAAGATGGTAGCAAAGTCCCCAAAGCATATGCTGTGAACTAAAATCCTTACACAGGCTGAGTATTCCTTATCTTAAATGTTTAGGACCAGGAATGGGTGTAAACCAATATATTAGTGTTCTACCAAAGAGATGTGGCAGGATATAAGAGAAACAAAGACAGACCAAGTATCTTATTTTCATGGGGCTTCTAAGCTGGTATATTAACTAACTTGCCCTGGTTAGGATTATGCTTTGGAGTATTATTTACATGGAATAAATTGTATACTATTCTAGCCTGAGGGATGGTTTTTTTGTTTGTTTTTGTTTTTGTTTTTGTTTTCAGTATTGAGGGGCTGAGCCCAGGGCCTCACACATGCACATACTTTACAAATGCTCCATCACTGGGCTGCACCCTCAGCCCTTTTTTTTTTATCTTGAGACAGGGTCTCACTCTGCCTCTGGCCTTGAACTTGCAATCCTCCTGCCTCCACCTTCCAAGTTGCTGGGATTATGGATATGTGCCACTGTGCCTAGCTAGGAATTTTTGATATTAACCAAAAAGCAAAAGCCTAAGGGGGAAGACTATTGTGGTTTTATTTTTATATTTTGCAGTGCTGCAGGTTGAATCCAGGGTCTCACATGATAGGCAACTGCTGTACCACTGAGCCACATACCCAACCCCTTTTTTATTTTGACACAGTGTCTTGCTAAGTTGAGCAGGCTGCCTCTGGCTTCTAACTTGTGATCCTCCTGCCTCAGGTTCCCAAGTAATTGGTATTACAGGCATGCACCATGGTGCCTGGCTCCTTCATGGTGCTTTTAACAGGTTACTACAGGTTGAGCATCCCTAATCCTAAAATAGGAAATGCTCCAAAGTTAGAAATTTTTTGAGTCCTGATGTGACACCACAAGTGGGATTCTTAATATTAACAGGTCATAGTCCAAACATAGGCACACTAAAAATATTGAATAAAATTGCCTTCACTCTCTGTGTATAAGTTATATATGAAACATAATTGTGTTTAGACTTGGGTCACATACCCAAGGTATCTCATGTAAATATTCCAATATGGGAAAATTGAAATCCAAAACATGTCTGGTCTTAAGCACTTTGGCTGTACCATTTTACATTCTCATCACTAACACATGAGAGTAGCAATCTCTCTACATCCTTGCCAATACTTTAATTTTTTTTAACAATAGCCATTCTAATGACTATAAAGCAGTATGTCATTGTGGGTTTTTTTGTTTGTTTTGGTTTTCTGAGGCAGCTTCTCAATATTTAACCCAGGCTAGAATTCACAATCCTACTTTCTCAGCCTCCAAATCCTGGGATTACAGTAGTGTGCCACCAGGTTTGGCATCACTGTGGTTTTGATTTGCATTTCCCTAATGTCTTATGTTAGGAGAAGGACCTGGCAGCCCTGAAACTCCTGAAACAATCAGCCATTGAAAACCCTATGAATAGCAAAGAAGTACTGACATAGGGCACAGTGTCGGGTAGTGTTTGGTTCTGTTGTACCTAGGATTACTATGAGTTGGACCTGACTCAACAGCATCTAACAACGTCTTATGTAGTATATATTCCTCATAGCAAACTTTTTTTGTACAGGGCAGACAGCAAATATTTTATGCTTTGTGAGTCACATATAGTTTATGTTACATGTTATTCTTTGCTGTTTGTTTATTTATTTATTTATTTATTGTATATGGGGATTGAACCCAGGGCCTCACTACCACTGGGCTGCACTCTCAGCTCATTTTTTGACTCAGGGTCTCACTAAGTTATGCAGGTTGCCTCAGGTCTTAAATTCAAGATCCTCCTGCCTCTGTCTCATGATTTGCTGGGAATATAGGCACATACCACTACACCCAGCTTGCTCTTTATTTTTAAAAAACAATACTCAAGAAACATAAGCCAGTCTCATCTGAGAGTCATATAAAGGAGGCCTTAGACCTGTTTGGCAACCTCTCCTCTACTGTTTCAAAATCAGCCTTGTCTTCTCTATCAGTGGCAACTTAGGTGGGAGGAAGGCAAGAATTATTGTGTACTCCTTCCTTTTACACAGGGCCCATGAATACAAAAGCAGGTACTACAAGTACTTGTAATGAACTTATAAAGAATGACCTCAATTAATATATATATATGTGTTCCTCTCTACAGGCATTATACAACATAATCTATATTGGTTTTCATTTTTATTATTTTATCATATTTACTTTTTGTAGTACGAGGGAGCTGAACCCAGGTCCTCAAGTATGCTTTTGCAAGTGCAATTAGCCCCATTCTAAGCCGATTTTTTACTTTTTGAGACTGGATCTCGCTAAATTATGTAGGCTGCCTCTGGCCTTAAACTTGCAATCCTTCTGACTCTGCCTCCCAATTCGCTGGGATTACAGGCATGCTCTACCTCACCATGATAATTATTAAAAATGATTTCTAGAAGAACAAAGTCACTTTTCAAAATTGGACAGTTTAGATGCGTGTGACGGCACCCATGTGTGATCCCAAAACTAGGGAGATTAAAGCAGGGGGATCTTGAGTTTCAGGCCAGCCTGGGCTATAAAGCAAGACTCTAATTCAAAGAAAGAGAAGAGAGAGAGAGCTAGAAGGAGGAAGGGAAAGAGGGAGGGACAAAGCGAGGGAGAAAGGAAGAGAGGAAAAAGGGAGAAAGGGAGAGCGAGGAAAGGAGAGAGGAAGGGAGAGAAGGATGGATAGAAGGAGAGAGGGAGGGAAGGAGAGAGACAGAGGGAGAGAAAGGGAGAGAGGGAGGGAGTAAGGGAAAGAGAGAGAGAGGTATGAGAGAGATAGAGAGAGACATCCTTTAACTTGGCCAAAAGAACAAATCAAACAAACAAAAAACAAAGACCAGGAAAATGAAAGATTTTTAGGGTAGTAAAACTACTTTGTATAATCCTATAACGCGATACATGTCACTTACACATTTCTGCAAACCCACAGAATGTACCACACCAAAAGTGAATCCTGATGTAGGCTGTGGGACTCCAAGTGATGATGATACACCAATATATGTTCGTACCACTCTCACGGGAAACTGTTGAGACTACAGGAAGATATACAAGTGTGAAGCAGCAGGCACAGAGGCAATCTCTGTATCTTCCATTCAATTCTGCTGTGAATCTAAAACTGCTCTAAAAAAATTAAGTCTATTAATGAAAAGCTATACACTTCTGACAAAAGTGAAAATGCCAGCAACTTCAACCATCTGACTTTTACATTCTGGTAATTACCAGTAGATCATATAGCAAGAAGTGATTCTATGAAAACTAATCTAAGAGACAGCATACCTAACTAGCTATTTATCTCTAGGGACGCTACTGAACATTTAAGCATTCTCAACCTTACAGATAGGAGTGATGCCATCTGTCCTACATTTTTCACAGAACTGTGAAGACCAAATGAGACAAGGTTTGTAAAAAGCATTGTACAAATACTATTACTCATATATACTAAAAATTTTAAACCAAAACCAAATATTTACACTTAAAATAGTATAAATAAGAGTTCTCTGAGTCTTCAGAGTTATAACAAGTATTTTTCCTAACATCCTAAGGAGATTCATGAATAGTAGAATGATTCTTTTTAAAGGCATAGAGGCATAAAGGCAGCAAAATTGGTCTTATCTTCTGAATGGCATAAAGGTTAACCAAGTGCATAAAAGCATTCAGACTGGTTCCATAGCTCACAGGACTCTAAGACAATATCCATTCTTTTGTACCTTAAGCTTATTTTAGCTAAGAGGAATAATGTATTAAATATTATTATAAATACTAAACAGCCTACTAAAAATTTTACAGGAACCAAGCAATAACTTCAAAAATGAAATAAGAATCAGTAATAAAGTTTTGATTAGCAGCAAAAGAAAAGGATTATATCTTATATTCTGTGCTACTTTATATGGATTAAATTTTATTTTCATATCAAGTAAGGTAGGGGTACTAGAATCACTTATCTTTCCCTCTTTTTGAAACCTGACACATAAATTTATACATATTTATGGGGTACGATGTAATGTTTCAATATACATGTATACATTATAAAAATTCAAATCAGGATAAACATATACCATCTCCTCAAGTACTTATCATCTCTTTGTGGTGAAAACATTCAAATTCCTTTCTTGTAACTTTAAAAATTTACAGTACATCTGATCATTATCTATAGTCTCCCTACTGTGCAACACCAGAACTTCTTGCTCCTGGGTACCCACTAATTAACCTTACCACCTTATCTTTCCTTCTTCCCCTTTACTTTTACTAGCTTCTGATAACCACCATTCTACTCTCAACTTCAATGAGATCAACTTGGTTATATTCCAGGGACAAGTGAGACCATGCAGTACTTACTTGTCTTTTTGTGCCTGGCTTATTTCACTTAACATAATGATTTCCACTTCCATCCATGTGGCAAATGACAAAATTTCATCTTTCTTTATGGCAGCCTTCATATTTTATAGCTAAAGAAAGTGAGGCTACAGCTGGGCATGGTGGTGGACACCTGTAATCTCAGTGGCTCAGGAGGTGGAGGCAGGAGAATCACAAATTCCAGACGGAGGCAGTATGTGTAATTTAGCAAGACCCTGTCTCAAAAACTGAAAAAAAAAAAAAAAAGGGCTGGGTGGGGGCAGCTCAGTGGTCCAGCACTTGCAAAGCATGCAAGCACAAGGCCCTGGGTTCAACCCCCAGCAGTGCAAAAAAAAAGAAAGGAAGGAAGGAAGGAAGGAAGGAAGGAAGGAAGGAAGGAAGAAAGGAAGGAAGGAAGGAAGGAGGCTAAGAAATTATCTTCCCAAAGGTTACAAACAGTAATTTGTGGAGCTAGGAACAGAATCTGGCAACAGGACTCTGGTGCTCACACTCTTAACTTAAACTCTATGCTATCTTCTCAATACACTGGCTAAACAGTATGTTTTATCACATTTCATTTTCTACACTAAAAGTAAAACAACAACAAAAAGGAAAGAGAAAGAAAGAAAGAAAAAGGAAAAATTGCTAGTTTTGCATTTCCATCTCATTTTCTTTCCATATCCAACTACTGGAAACTAATAAAAAGAAATGACCAGGATATCACATAACAGAATAGGGTGATGGATCAAAGACTGAGATAACATTTCATGGACTCACTCTAATAACCACTTCTATCTAATACTGTAAAGTTCAAAATTAAGTCTTGTTTCAGCAGGTCTTTGCTCACACTGGCTGAATTCTTTTAATAAACCCAAAGACTAAGTCTATAGCCACTATGGTTTAAAATGTGCCCGAGTACTTGCTTAAGTAGGAATATCTTAAATACTTCAAATATTATCTGTTGTTAGAAATAGCATCAGGAAATATTTGTAATTATTCAGCTCCGCCTACTTTGCATCAACATAACCAACTACTCCCTCTTCCACTTTCTCTGTTCCCACATTTATTTATGTATACATCAATACAAAGTCTGGTATATAATGAGAAACTGTTTGCAGAAATCAATATAATAGTCTTAGAAAAGGTAATTCTGATCAATTTTTTAAAAAGCTTTTAACCATAAAAATTACTCTGAGTACAATATTCCTTCTAGAAAAATTACTGACTAGAAAGAACATTAATCTTGGAAAATATCAGCTTGATGAAAATATCAACCTGATGATGTTCCCTAATTTTATTCCTTAAAACTTATGCCTAATTGACTTCTGCCTTTCTTTTATGTAAAGAATATTGTATAGGGAAACAGAAAACAAAATCTTGCATTTGACATCGATGTGTTGAAGAGCAGTGACCAAAGATCATAAACATATAACCATTTAAGTATATTAAGAGTACCAAAGGAGCATCTCATAAAAGAAATAATTAAAATTATAAAATAGGTATGAGAACTCTTAAATTTTCACAAATAGTCCTATATTAAATGATAAAATTTCCAAGCAAATACACAATCTCTACTAAATAGTAATTATATCATAGTTTATTATAATACACATGTGAAAATGTGACTACAGAGTAATATGTAAAACTAGATCTGGATACCAAATACACCAGCTATTTTTACTAAAAAGTAAAATTCTCAATGCAGTATGGGATAGGAAGATTGATAATGTTATCTACAACATTGGCACACATTCACACCAATAAGGAGAAATTTCTCAGTAACTAGACCTATCTTAATCCTCTGGCATATATAAAAGTATCAGAAAAATTGTTGTTGTTGTTGTTAGGTGCTGTAGAGTCATGTGTGCAACAAACAAAACACTCCCTGACACTGTGCCGTGCCTGGCACTATTGTCAGTGCTTCTCTGCTATTCATAGTGTTTTCAATGGTGAATTGTTTCAGGAGTGGGATACCAGGTCCTTCTCCCATCAGGAACACAGCATATACAAATTGCAAAATTTGAAAAATGCTACATACAAATAAATGATGAAATGACCAGCATTTAATGCTGTGTTAAGAGTCTAATATTTTTGGACTCAAATAATCCTCAAAATTCTTCAAAAATAAGTAACTATAACTTTTGTTATTATAATAAACAATTTATAAACAAGTTCATATTAGTTAATTGATATCAACCAATAATAAATAAATTCTTCTCAAGAGTACAAACAGCTTGCTTAGAAACTAGATCTGGACTTAGCAAAGAGTATTTAAAGTCAAATGAAAAACAATCTGAACACAGGAGACACTTTAAGTATTGTCTAGGCCAATATCCTGTTATTTAAATAAACAGGAATCTAGGTGTTGCTGTGAAGATATTATATACATGTAGTTAACATTCAAAATTAGTTCACTTTAAGTAAAGTATATTATCCTCAATAATGTAGGAAGGCCCCATTTAATTTGGTATAAGGCCTTAAGAACAAAACTGAGATTTGTTTGAAGAACTTCCATGGTAAGACTGCTCCCACTAGTATTAGCTCTGGTTAAAGAGTCTGCAGGGCGGGGGATTAGCTCAGTTGGTAGAGTGCCACTCTGTGCTCTTTGAGGCCCTGCTTTTGATCTCCAGCACCATGAAAATGGGAGGACATGGCAACCCACTCCAGAAGTAATCTCAAAACAATCAGCCTTTGAAAACCCTGTGAATAGCACAGAAGCACTGACAGTGTTGGGCATGGCAGTGTTGAGTACAGTGTTTCATTCTGTTGTACACAGGGTCCATGTGAGTAGGACCCTACTCCACTGCACAGGGAGGAGGAGGAGGAGGAGGAGGAGGAGGAGAAAGAGTCTACAGCCTGTTGACCTGCCCCTATAGATTTTGGACTTGCCAGCTCCTAGAATCACAAAGGCAATTCCTTGAAACAAATTATTGTGTGTGCATGCATGTGTGTGTGCACATACTTGTCCTACTGGTTCTGCAGGTATCTTGCTGGCTTCTTGACTAATACAAACATCTACTACAGTACATGCTGGTGCTAAGGACAAGCACCAGTGAACAAGATAATTTAATGATGTTTCTGTTGCATGCATTGTTTGGACAGATGACAGAGCCCACTTAGTCTCACTGTTTCACATATGTGCTAATAAGCAGTTTTATGTTCAAAGTTGTGATCAGAATTTTAAAATTCTAAACCTCATGGCAAAAAAATAATGATTTTCCTACATTCTTCCAACTATGGATACTGAGGAACAAATTAAAGGATGAAGGTATGCTTAAGAAAGAAAAAGTATCTAAAATAAAAAATTGTCAGAAAGTGAAGGTTCCTTTCCCTCAAGGATCAGCAAATTTTGTCCTGCATGCCAAATCCAGTCTACTGCTTATTTCTGTGTGGCTTGTGGACTAAGAACGGTTTGCACATTCTTAATTTTTTTCCTAAAACAAAAGGTAAATTTACATTCATCTAATAAATTTTTTAAATGAAAGGAAAAATATTATTTGTGATGTGAAAAATATATGAAATTCAAATTTGTGTCCATAAATAAAGGGGACACAGTCATACTCATTTGTTACATATGGTCTACAGCTGCTTTCACCCTACCACAGGAGAGTTGGGCACAGTTGTTCCTCGGTATCCATCCCTTGGCATCTGCATGGAATTGGTTCCAGAATCCTCTGCAGATACCAAAATCTAACAATGCTCAAGTCCATTACGTAAAATGGCGTAGTAATCGCATAAAATCTATATATTATATTTTAAATCATCTCTAGATTACTTGTAGGGGCTGGGATTTAGCTCAGTGGGTAGAGCGCTGCACTGCAGTCTCTGAGGTCCCGAGTTCAATTCCCAGCACCGCAAAAATGGGAGAAGGTCCTGGCAACCCACTCCCAAGGCAATCCCGAAGCACTCAGCCATTGAAAACCCTATGAGGGTCGCTATGAGCCGGATACCGACTAGACGGCACCTAACAACAACAACAACAGATTACTTGTAATGCCTAATATAATGTACATGTAATATAAATAGTTGCTATACTGTATTGTTTAGGAAATAACCACAAGGGAAAAGGCCCTTGCATGTTCATTACAGACGCAATTTTTTCCTGAATATCCATGATCTGTAGTTGGTTGAGCCTGCAGCCATAGCCCTGTGGCATCCGATCCCGTCAGATCTCGGAAGCTAAGCTGGGTTGGGCCTGGTTAGTACGTGGATGGGAGACCACCTGGGAATACCAGAAGCTGTAGGCTTGGAAGAAGGACCTGGCAACCCCCTCCCAAAAATCAATCTGCCATTGAAAACCCTATGCACAGCAGAGAAGCACTGACAATAGTGTTTCCCCTGTTGTGCAGAGGGTTGCTATGAGTCGGATACCGACTCAACGGCACCTAACAACAACAACAACAACAACAACAACAACAACAACAACATAGTTGGTTGAAACCACAGAGATGGAGAATGTACAGATATGGAGAGCCAATTGTGTTTGCAACAGAGACCATATAGCCCTAAAACCTAAAATATTTATTATCTGGTCCTTTATAGACAAAAAGTTTGCTAATATTTGCTCTAGTTTATTACAGGAAGCATTAATATCAAGAAGAATGGGCAGGAAACAGGTAGGAAATGTTAGAAAAGATTTAAAAAAAATAAAAAAGGCCAAACATGGTAGCACATGCCTGTAATACTGACACCCAGGAAGCTGAGGCAAGGAGGATCACAAGTTCCAGGACAGTGTAAGCTATAAAATACAACTCAGTCTCAAAAAATAAACAAACAAAAATAAATAAATTAGTTGCAACTTATTCATTGCCTACTTACCATGTACTAAATACCATTCTGAACACTTTACATGGATTTTTTTTAATCCTCACGACATTCCTATGAGGTGGAGACCATTCTCCTCATTTTATACTCAAGGCAGAGAGGTTAAAACTAACTTGTCCGAGTCCAACAGACATAAATTATAGAACCAGGATTACAATCTAGGCAGTTTAGCTCTAGCATGTGTGTGGTTAACCACAACACCATACTACTTTATCAGTCATCTTCTTGTCTAATCTGCGCTGCACAAATAATGTTGATTTTCCTTAGAATTAATGTACAGTCATGTGCCACTTAAGGATAGGGATATTCTGAGAAATTCGTCACCGGGTGATTTCATTGTCATGCAAACATCACAGAGTGTACTTACACAAACCTAGATGGTACAGCTTCCTCTATACATTGGCTAAATGGTATATGTTTATATATGGGGCATAATTTATTGCTGCTAAGGCTGTGATATATAGCCTGCACTCCCACTCCCAAAAAAATCAATCCTCCATTGAAAACCCTATGAACAGCAGAGAAGCAGTGACAATAGTGTTTCACCTGTTGTACCTAGGGTCAGGTCGCTGAGTTGGATACTGACTCGACAGCACCTAACAACAACAACAAGGCTGTGATGAACAAAACAACAGGAGATTAAACTAAGCACAAGAGAAAATGATGCAGCCAGGAGTTGTGGTTAACCTGAGATGTGTGAGCCTGCTGCCAGTGTAACAATAAACATTTTTTTTTTTTTAAGTAGAAAGACCAAGAGTAGAAATAGGGGCAAACCTGATAAAATTTGTCTTTGAAGAATGGAATTTTTATTTACTAGCCTGTAGTACAGAACATTTCTTGTCTTCATGTCTCACCTCTAAGAGTATAACACATACATTAAGTAGTAACATAGTCATTTATTACTATTTTCAAGTATTATATACTATACATAATTATATGTGCTACACTTTTATAAGACTAGCAGCACAGGTTTGTTTACCACAGCATCACCACAAACACACAAATAATGAGTTGAACTGAAATGTGATGACAGATGACTTGACAGGAATTTTTCAGTCCCTTTATAATATAATGAGAACACTGGTGAATATGTGGGTTATTGTTGGTTAAAATGTCATTATGCAGTGCATGACTTTTATGAACTGTGACTGAACTCAATACTGGAATAAATGAGAAAGGTGGTGGTAGGACATTTCTCAGAGCATTAAGAGAGAATATGAAGATCTATATCTGGATCTATATATATCTTTCTTTGGCAAACTGGGGAAGATGGCACCTTAGGCTCAACTACTGCCTTCTCTCAGACCACACTTAAACTAAGAATCTCAGGCAAGCTTCTATATGCAGACCAAGATAAAGAATGTTAGCCTGGCATGGTGGTGTATGCCTGTAATCCCAGCACTCAGGAGGCTGAGGCAGAAAGATCATGAATCAAGGACAGTGTGAATTTCACAGGGAGACTGTATCTCAAAACACCAAGGGCTGAGGATGTAGCCATAGAGTGGGAAGATGCTTGCCTAGATGCACAGAGCCCTGGGTTCAATCTCCAGCATTGCAGTGGGGAGGGAAAGAGGGCAGCAAGGGTGGGGATGGGAAACTTGACAGAATTTGTCTTTGAAGAATCAAATTTTTATTTATTAGCATGCTAGCATAAAATATTTCTAGTCTTCATTTCTCACCTCTACATTTGAAGATTTTATGTATATTGTTACAGGAAATTTCTGTAAGGATACATAGTAAAGTGATAACCATTATTTCTATCTTATTTGTACTCTTCTTTATTTGTATTTTTTGCATTATGTATATTTATTCCTTTTATAGTGTATTACTTATAAAAAATGAGCTTTTCAAAACCACTCTAAGGATTTTTCAAAGATTGCTTTAATAATACTTTGAATAGGAAAATATTGTCCTTATTAAATTCTTTGAATAGGAAAATATTAGTCCTAAGTAAAAGGACTAATAAAAATAAAATTTAAAAAGGGCTAAAAACGTTTACTTGGTACTTTCCTGAAAAGAAAGATACCTTTAGTGAGAGCACAAAACATAAAAAAAACTATGTGCAGCGATGATTTATATTCTATCCAACCTATTAAGGAATCTTTGCCACCAAATGGCTATCACTAATTAAATCTAACTGGCCTAATCTATCACAATAATTAGGGGATAATATTTTAAATTAATGAGGAATGAGAAAATGGAAATATTTGAAGTTTTATAAAATACAAATATCATATATTATAATTTTATAAACATTTATAATAATCACACATTTTAGTTTAAAACTCAAATTAAATTGAATATCATTCTTATATGGATTATTTAAATTAATCTGAAATTCTTATATAGGCAGGAAACAAAATAGCAATTAGAGTGGGTAAGAGCTGTATCTAAGCTACCACACAGGTTTGGCCAAAGGTCCAAAGTCATAACGAATTAATTCTCGAGGATGAGTTGTCATTTGCCACTGAGATCCTGAAATAAAGGACCCAGCTTCATGTAAACATTTGCAAAGCACTAAAGTTAAATTTTCACCAAAGAATAAAATCTTGAACTTGATTAAATGGTTGGTCTCAACAGATAAAATCACAAATGAGATTTTAATTTTTTCATAAATATGCCATTAAAAAAACACCACTAGCTGGGTAGAGTAGTGGGCCTACACTTACAAGTCCCCAGGGGGCTGAGGCAGGAGGGCAATAAGTTCAAGTTGAGCCTGGGCTATGTGGCAAGATTTTTTCTTAATAATAATCATAACAAAATAAAATGGAATAAAATAAAATTACTATGAGAGAAAACAGCTGGATTTTCACTGATAGATGAAGAACCCTGACCTGAATCAATTAGCAATAATCGTGCCATGCATTAACCTCATTGGCCACAATACTATAACTACACAAAGCTCCCCTCACCCAAATTAAGAGAAGCCTCTCTGTAACGAGCCTAATGTAAGTGTGGTGATAGCTTAGGTTAGTTAGGTGCATCGAGTCGGTATCTGACTCATAGTGACCCTACATACAACAGGCGAAACACTATTGTCAGTGATTCTCTGCTGTTCATAGGGTTTTCAATGGCAGATTGATTATTGGGAGTGGGTTACCAGGTCCTTCTCCCAAGCCTGCAGTATCTGGTGTTCCCAGGTGGTCTCCCATCCAAGTACTAACCAGGCCCGACCCTGCTTAGCTTCTGAGATCTGACAGGATCTGATCCCACCGGGCTACGGCTGCAGACAGTGATAGTTTACTGCTAAGAAAATCTAGTCTTAGAAATGATCCTGTCACAATTGCCCAGGTATTGAATATATTACATGTATTATGATAACTGTTTATCCCTGTGGGGAACATTCCAGAATAATAACTGCATTTGAAAATTTCACTTTATTTGTATTGTTGTTGTTTGTTTTTCAGATGGGGTCTTGCTACCTAGCCTATACTAACCTTGAACTCACAGTCTTCTTGCCTTGGCCTTCAAAGTGCTGGAATTATAGTTGTCACCATGACAGCAAAATGAAAAACTCACTTAAGAGTGTCCTTAAAAAAAAAAAAAAAAAAGCTGGGCATTGTGGTGCATGCCTTTAATCCCCACAACTCAGGAGGTTGAGACACGAGGATTGTGAGTTAGAGGTAAGAGGCAGCCTGTGCAACTTAGCAAGACCGGGACTCAAAATATTTAAAAAATTTAAAAATGGGGCTGGAGGTTGCCTAGCATGCACAAGGCCCTGGGTTCAACCTTCCCAGTACTGGGTGGTGGGGGAGTTCACAGGTAGTATGATTACTAATAGAATTAACATTTAAGGATTTTTTTTTTTTTTTTTTTTTTTTGGTACTAGGGATTGAACCCAGGGCCATGCATGCTTTGTAAGCAATCTACCATTAAGCTCCACCCTCAGGCCATTTTTTACTTTTTTATTTTGAGACAGGGTCTCACTAAGTTATGCAGGTTACCTACCACTTGTTTAGAACTTGCTATCCTCCTGCTTCTGCCTCTTGGGTTGCTGGGATTATAGGCATGTGCCACTGTGTTCAGCTAAAGATTTTAATAATTATATGAGTAGTTAAATTTATAGGAGAAAGAGCCCCTGAAAGAAATTAGTGCTTTTTTAAAAACACTAAAAACATTTCTAATCTTTTTGAAATGTTTACTGGTTTCTCATAAAGAGACCTGCATGAATCCAACAAAACCACTAATTAGATTAAGATTCAACAAAAAGCAAATATTGATTCACAAAATTTTTACCAAATGTATCTATTCTGCTATATTTTGAACTTTATTAGATTCTAAATTCCAAAAAATGTATGTGTAACTGAAGATAATACATCACTAAAGTAACTCTATAAAAATAAGCAGAAACAGTGTCATATACTATTTAAAATAAGTACATTGACAGAAACATAAAAAAGGCAATATACATATCACCTTTTAAAACTTCCATAGCAGAGACAGCGTAAGTCCAAAATGCTTCAATTAATAAACCAAAGATTAAAAAGTATATTAGACAGTATGCTGTGGTTCCAAATACTCCCCAAAAACTTATGGCTTGTTCACTGTGCTGAGAGGTGCTTTAGCACAGTGAACAAACTCAGAGGTGCTTTTAGAGTTCTGAATTATTCCCAGTCACCAAAAGTTCTCAATTATCTTTATTATTCTAGTCTGGTTGTGTGTGTGTGTGTGTGTGTGTGTGTGTGTGTGTGTGTGTGTGTGTGTGTGTGTGTGTATACACATATATTTGTCTTTAAAAATAAAAAATAACCTAGCAAAAATTAAATTATAACTTGTAATATGAAAGATATATAGGCACATGTGCATACTTATTATCATGTTTTAAATGTGAAATGCCTCTCCAACATCGTGTGTTTGAATACTGGGTTCCCAGCTGGTGGCAGTGTTTGTGGAGGGTATGGAGCTCTGGAAGGTGGGATTCTAGCTTTGAAAAATTGGTTCCCTGGGGGCAGGTCTTTGGAGGTTTTTCCTGGACCCACAGTTCCAGTCACTCTCTGCTTCCTGATTTCCAAAATAGGAGGCTTTGTGCCATAGGCTCCACCACGCCTGCTCTGCCACCATGCCTTCTGCTTCTATGGTCTAAAATTCTCTAACCATGTTGTTGTTGTTAGGTGCCATCAAGTCGAGTCCGACTCAGTGACCCTATGTACAGCAGATCGAAACACTTCCCGATTCTGTGCCAGGCAAACGATCTTACTTATGTTTAAGCCTATTGTTGCAGACACTGTGTCAATTCATCTGGGGGAGGGTTTTCCTCTTTTGTGTTGACCTGCCACTCTCCTGAACATGATGTCTTTCTCTAGGGATTGATCTCCTGACTACATGTTCGAAATATGTAAGACGCAGTCTGGCTATTCTTGCTTCCAAGGAGCACTCTGGTTGCACTTCTTCTAGGACATATTTGTTGGTTCTTTTGGCAGTCCATGATATATTCAATAGACGTCTCCAGCACCACAATTCAAAAGCATCAATTTTTCTCCTGTCTCCCTTGTTCAATGTCCAGCTTTCACAACCACATGATGCCACTGAAAATACCACGGCATGAGTCAGACGAACCTTCGTCTTCAATGTGACATCTGTGCTTTTCAGTACTCTAAAGAGATCTTTTGCCACAGCTTTTCTCAGAGCAATGCGTCTTTTGATTTCTTGACTACTGCTTCCACGGGTGTTGATTATAGAGCCAAGCAGAGCAAAATCTTGGACAACCTCAATCTTTTCTCCATTTATTATGAAGTTGCGTACTGACCAAGTTGTAAGGATTTTTGTTTTGTTGATGTTTAGTCGCAACCCATATTGAAGGCTATGATCTTCATCAGTAAATGTTTTAAATCCTCTTCACTTTCAGCAAGCAGAGTTGTGTCCTCTGCATAACGCAGGTTGTTAATGAGTCTTCCTCCAATCCTGATGCTGAGTTCTTCCTCATAAAGTCCAGTTTCTCAGATTATTTGCTCAGCATATAAATTGAAGAGATAGGGTGAAAGTATACAGCCCTGACACACACCTTTCTCAACTTTAAACCACTCAGTGGTTCCTTATTCTATTCAAACAACTGCCTCCTGGTTCATGTACAGATTTCTCATGAGCACAATTAGGTGTTCTGGTATTCCCATTTTCCGAAGTGTTATCCATAATTTGTTATGATCCACACAATCAAATGCTTTTGCGTAGTCAATAAAATATAGATAGACATCTTTCTGATATTCTCTACTTTTGGCTAATACCCACCTGACATCAGCAATGATGTCCCTTGTTCCCTGCACTCTTCTGAATCCTGCTTGATTTTCTGGTAATTCCCTGTCTATATACTGCTGCAGTCTCTCTAACCATAAACTTTCAGTAAATATTTCCTGCCATAAGTTTGTTTGGGTCAGCTTCTCTATCAGAGTGATTCACTGGCTAATTAATACACTTATAGAACATTATATATTTCCAGATTTAAAAGTACAACATTATAAAACTATTGAAAATAAAAGTTTGGTACCAATACCAAATGAATGAAATAACAGAAAATATTCTTAAAAGACCATGGAACATAAAGTGCTTCCAATTCTTAAATGACACAGCAATTCTAACACAAATGAGACTTTATGATATAAAAACAACCAAAGATGTATACAAAACAAAACAGAAAATAGAATAGACAAATTACCATATATCACACAAAAGAATATTGCTTAAAAGAATGAGGCAAAACTATATATAGGAGGATAAAAAGATGACCAAAACACTTTAGGCAAAAAAAAAAAAAAAAAAAAAAAAAATTGCACTGCCAGGTATGGTGGCATATACATGTAATCCCAGCAATTTAAGAGGTGCAGGCAGGAGGATCACAAGTACAAGGCCAGAGGGAGTTTACATAAATTAGCAAGGTCCTGTCTCAAGATGAAAGAGTAAAACATGAGCTAGCAGCGTGACATAGTGGTAGAGCACTTGCAAGGGATATGTGAGGCCCCGGGTTTAACCCTCTTGTTGTTGTTAGGTGCCGTAGAGTCAGTATCCGACTCATAGCGACCCGCATAGGGTTTTCAATGGCAGACTGTTTCAGAATTGCCTTGGGAGTGGATTGCCAGGTCCTTCTCCCATTTTTGTGGTGCTGGGAATTGAACTCGGGACCTCAGAGACTGCAGTGCAGCACTCTACCAACTGAGCTAAATCCCAGACCTTAATCCTCTAGTGCTGTCAAAAAAAAAAATCACTATAGTTAAGATACAATCTATTCTTCAGTTTAAAAAGATAGATATAGCTATGTAAAACTATTTATGTTAGAATATACACAGGAAAAGACTGGACAAATATTCACATGGTGGTTGTGCTTGAGGAAAAGGACTTTCACTTTCTAAATTATACATACCAAAAAATATTAAGAAGTACAGAATAAAACAATTCTACTTTTTGGAATTTATCCTGAGGTGTAATCAAGGACACCCAGAAAAAATCAACTACAAGAATGACATTCATTGTTAGGTGCTGTCAAGTCAGTGCTCAACTAATATTGACCCTATGTACAGTAGGCAAAACACTGTTGCCGGTGCTTCTCTGCTTTTCATAGGGTTTTCAATGGCTGATTGCTTTTTGGGAGTGGGCTGGTGGGTCCTTCTCCCAAGCCTATAGCACCTGGTGATCCCAGGCAGTCTCCTTTCCAAGGACTAACCAGGCCTGACCCTGCTTTGCTTCTGAGATCTGATGACATCAGATGCCATACTGGTACAGCTGCAGGTGAATGACATTGATAGTAGAGCAGTTTTGGGGGAGGGTGAGTGGGAGGCTGAACTGAGGGCCTCATGCACACTTCACAAGTGCTCTACCACTGAACTGCACCTCCAGCCCTTTTTATTTCTTTTTAAATCTTGAGACAGGATCTCACTAAGGTACTTAGCCTGCTTCTGGCTTTGAACTTGCAATCCTCCTCCCTCCACCTCCTGAGTCCCTAGGATAACAAGTTTGTGCCAACACACACCTTCCTTCACAGCAGAGCTTTCATAATAAAAAAGTTGAAAATTATTGTTGTTAGATGCCAGTGAATAGGGTCCAATTCATAGTGACCCTATGTACAATAGAACAAAACACTCTCCGACACTGTGCCATTCTGGTACTATTGGCAGTGCTTCTCTGGTATTCATAAGGTTTTCAATGGCGAATTATTTTGAGAGTGGGCTTCCAGTCCTTCTCCCTAGCCTGCAGAACCTGGTACTCCCAGGGGGTCTCCCACCCAGGGACTATTCAGGCCAACCCTGCTTAGTTTCCATGATCAGACTGGATCAGATGCCAGCCAGGGTGGTACAGCTACAGACATTGAACTACAGAAAATCATTTAAATAAATGATGGTAAATTCACATAATAGACTATTATATGTCCATATTATTTATTCTGATACTGTTAATATATATTCATCATGAAAAATTCACAACATATTGAGAAAAGGGGAACTTGAAATATTATACATCTGATTTCATCTCTGTTAAAGAAAAAGCATAATATATATACATTTCTGTTAAAGAAAAAGCATTATATATACATATATGTAATATATGTACAAAAAAGCATTATATATATGTATGTATGTATGTGTATGTGTGAGTGTGTGTGTGTGTGTCTGTGTATAAAATTGTTGTTGTTAGGTGCCATGGAGTTGGTGTCTGAATCACAGTGTCCCTATGTACAACAGGCAAAACACTATTGTTAGTGCTTTTCTGCTATTCATAGGGTTTTCAATGGCTGATTGTTTTTTGGGAGTGGGCTGCCAGGTCCTTCTCCCAAGCCTACAGCACCTGGTGTTCCCAGGTGGGCTACCATCCAAGTATTAACCAGACTCGACCCTGCTTAGCTTCCTAGATTTGATGGGATTGGACACCACGCCTTTGGGAAAGCTGTGCACCAAAATGTGAACAGGCTGGGAGGTGAAATTAAGAGTGTTTTTTCTTTTAGCTTATTGCATGCATTCTCAGAAGGGGCAACAGTGCCTCCTAAGGGGTAAAAACTGGCTCTTGAGGGGCAAAATGAAAATCTTATGTTTTTAGTATATTAAACACAGATACACATACAATACATAAACAAACATTCAGTTATGTCTGTGTCTCATTAGTACTTTCTCTCTCGCTCTTTCTCTATTTTATTTTTCCTTTTTACAGTGCTTGGGATCAAACCCAGGGCTTTGTGCATACTAGGAAAGCACTCTCCCACTGAGCTATACCCTCAGTCTTCATTTTTCTTCTATAATGACTGGGTATTACTTGGGTTTGACTTATGTAATTTTATGCACAGTTAATTTAAAAACAAAAATGAATATATAGTAAAAAGTTGACATATCATTAGTTTTCAATATTAAATATAAAATGTGTTCCTTTATTCCTACAGCTTTAAAAATACCAAATCACCTTATAAAATAAAATACTAGGTAGGTATGGTGACACATCCCAGTAATCCTAGCTATTGGAGAAGCTGAGGCAGGAAGATCCCAAGTTGGAGGCCAGCCAGAGTAACACAGTGAAATCTTGCCAAAAAAAACAAAAACAAAAACAAAATAAAAAACTACACACATATAAAACTAAAAATGAAAATATACAGATAAACTGGAAAAATACTGCATCAAAATTATCTGAAGATCATCTGAAGGAATAAAATTCAGATTCCTAGGCTCTACCTCAGTCCTAATAAAATGAGCTCCTCCTCCTCTTCCCCTTCTTCCTCTTCTTCCTCCTCTTCCTCTTCCTCCTCCTCCCCCTCCCCCTTCTCCTCCCCTCTTTCTCCTCCTCCTCCTCCTCCTCCTCCTCCTCCTCGTTCTTTTTTCTTTTTGTCATAGTGGGGTTGAACCCTGGGCCTGTGCATGCATGCTTTGCAAGTGCTGGACCACTGAGCTGCACCCCATGCCCATGTTTTTTACTTTTTTTTTTTTTTTTTGAGACAGGGTCTCGCTAAGTTATGCAGACTGCCTCTGGTCTCAAACTTGTGATCCTCCTGCCTCTGCTTCCCGAGCCACTGGGATTACAGGCATGCGCCACCATGCCCAGCATAAAATGAGTATTTCTATGGATGGGGCCATAGGGGTGCACTTTAAGCCAGAAAGGTGGTTTTTATTAAGTGAAGCACACTTAGTTGTGTCACAATACCACTCCAGGGAAATGTAAAATCCAGATGAGTACATTCTAGTTTGGTCTAAGAAATTTTAAAATTATGTACTAAAACTAAAAGTATTACAAAAAATGTAAGAGCCTGCAAAATCTATAATCCTCACTGAACTCCTCCTTTTCCTTTAATGAATTTGAAGACTCAAATTTGTTCACAAACTAACACACCCTATTCTTCTTTATGGGCAAAAGGCATTATGAAGAACAAAAAAGAAGTAACATTCATAAATTGCCACTAAAACTTCATAACTATTGTTTCTGTTAGGTGCTGCCGAGTCAGATCCAACATATAGCGACCCTATGTACAACAGAATGAAATACTACCATACACTGTGGTATGCACACAATATTTTTATGTTTGAGCCCATTGTTGCAGACACTATGTTTCTTTTTGAGTCTTTCCACATCAGCAAATGAGATCCCAGGGGCTCTACTCCATTCCCATCATTAAGGTCAACTCTACATTGAGGAGGCAACCCTTCACCAGTCATCTTTTGAATGCCTTCCAACTCGAGGACACTATATTTGAGAGGGCTTCTCTGCTATTCATAAGGTTTTCAATGGTTAATTGTTTTGGGAGTGGGCTTCCAGGTTCTTCTCCTTAGTCTGTCTTAGTCTGGAAGCTCAGCTGAAACCTGTCCACCATGGGTGGCTTTGCTGGTATTGAAATACCAGTGGCATAGCTTGTGGCATCATAGTAACACGCAAGCCCCCGCAGCACAAAAAACTGACAGATATGGGGGTCCATAACTATAGTATTATAGAAAAGCAAGAGTCTTCCTAAATCTGCAAAAACCAGCATTAACCACTAGCTTTCTCTGGGCACCATTATTCACAAAGAAATACAGTATTTAATCCTATGATGAAAAGTAAACAAGTAGAGAATAGAAGTCGATGATGGGTAATAAAATGCAGCATGTCATCAAGAGACAATTCTCTAGTTAATAGACTCGCTTAGTCTTGAAATACATAAGATTCAAAATTTTGTCTAAATTACAAATTTCCTATGTTAAATACTTTTGCTCTAAAATATTAAGACATGAATGCCAAAGATTTATTTTATATATACATAAGGAAACTACCTAAATGTATAGCTAACTGCACCACTTAACTAATGAGAAATACACAAGATTAATCAAAATAAGGGATATAAAACATAAGATATTGTTCTAGTCCCTAGGAATCTTCTATACTAGTGTCTGAGGTATATTAATACCAACTTTTTGGTAATAACAACATCATAATAAAATTTAAATGTTTTTTATAAGGTAGGCCTATTATTTAATTCTTAAACATGCCTAAGAAATAGAGCCCCACATGTCTGTCAGTTTGCCATACTCTGGGGGCTTGAGCATTATGTGATGCTGAAAGCTATGGCACTGGTATTACAGATATCAGCAGGGACATCCATGGTGGACACCTTTCAGCTGAGTTTCCAGACTAAGACAGATCAGGGAGAAGGATAAGGCCAACCCACTCCTGAAACAATTAGCCATTGAAAACTCTATAAATAGCAGAGAAACACTGTTGGATATTGTTGTTGTTGTTGTTGTTGTTGTTGTTGTTGTTGTTAGGTGCCATCCAGTCATATCCGATTCATGGTGACCCCAACCCTTATAGGGTTTTCAATGGCTGATTATTTTCGGGATTGCCTAAGGAGTGGATTGCCATGTCCTTCTCCCATTTTTGCAGTGCTGGGAATTGAACTCAGGACCTCAGAGACTGCAGAGCAGCATTCTACCAACTGAGCTAAATCCCAGCCCTACTGTCAGATATAGTGTCAGAAAATGAGCCTCCCAGGTTCAAAGGTACTCAAATGACGACTTGGGAAGAGTTGCCTCCTCAAAGCAGAGTTGACCTTAGTGATAGGAATGGAGTAAAGCCTCAAGGACCTCCATTTACTTATGTGGCATGATTGAAAATGAAAAGGAACAACAATAAACATTCATTAATAATTGGAACATGGAATGTACATAGTATGAATCAAGGAAAATTAGATATCATCAAAGGGGAAATAGAGTACATAAAGATTAACATTCTAGGCATCAGTGAGCTAAAATGGATTGGTATGGACCATTCTGAATCAGATAATCATATTTAAAGTGTTGAAAAGTATAGATGTCACATTGAAGATGAGGGTACACCTGACTCATATCATGATATTTTCAGGCGCATCATATGGTTGTGAAAGTTGGACACTGAATAAGGGAGACAGAAAAATAATTGATGCTTTTGAAATATGGTGTAGGAGATGAATATTGAATATGCCATGGACTGACAAAAGAACTACCAGATCTGTCCTAGAAGTGCAACCAGAGTGCTCCTTGGAAGCAAGGATGACTAGACTACAACTGAAATATTATGGATATGTTATCGGGAGGGACCAATCCCTAGAAAAGGACATCATGTTTGGGAGAGTGGCAGGTCAATGAAAAAAAGGAAGACCCTCAACTAGATGGATCAATACCATGGCTGCAATTATGGGCTGAAACATAAAAAAGATCATATGCCTGGCACAGAGTTGGGGAGTGTTTCATTCTCTTGTACATAGTGTCACTATGAGACAGTCCCCAACTTGACGGCACCTAACAACAAGGAGAAACAGATACTGTCATCTTTCCATTTTAAAGATGAGAAAACTGGGAAATAAGATTAAGGAACACCTGACGTGTATTATATGCAAACTTTTGCCCAATATTTTTTTGGCTGCCCACAAGTACATTATCAAATGATTCAAAGTGAGATTTTGCATACTATTTATATAAGGTTAAATTCTGTAATCAAACCATTAGCAATAAAACAAGTGTAATGAAGGTGAATCTGAGTTAGATGAACAAAACAAGTTCCCAACTCAAGGTATCTATAGTACAAGACTTCCAATTTCTCTTATTTTCCACATTCAGAAAGCAGCAATTCAATTTTGGTTCTGTTTTAGTTTTAATATAAATTCTTATCATAATTCCATTTCCAAATTCTACTTGTTAACTCATATATAAAGCCTTTATTATATCTAAGAATCTTCATCTTCAATGTTTTATTAAATTTAATTTTATACTCTAATGAATTCATTTTAGAACTTTACTGCCTTATGAAATACACAAAAAGAATGTGTAAAGTTCATATAATAAAAGTTTAGAAAGGGGAAATAAGGTGGTGCACACCTGTAATCCTGCACTCAGGAGGATCACAAATTCAAGGTCAACCTGGGCTGTATTTGCAAGACCCTGTATCTAAAATAAAAATCAATAAAGTATTTAATAATTACTTGTGATCTCATAATTTGGAAGTTAACAATTGAAGT
The DNA here is from genome assembly GCA_007922755.1 of Pedetes capensis. NCBI lineage: Eukaryota > Metazoa > Chordata > Mammalia > Rodentia > Pedetidae > Pedetes > Pedetes capensis. Next base: position 59,122 of record VMDO01003783.1, read on the forward strand.
CTTTTTTGGTGTTTTCTTTTTAATATGTATCTATACTAAATAGATATTTTGTAAAATATTCTAGTGAAACTATATAGACATTGGTAATTTGCTTTTTTCCCTTAACAGAGTACTTATGAGTGATTTTCTATAAAATACTCTGGCTTTTATGACTAAAAAATAATTTATTATACTGTGAAAATTAACCATAGGGTGAGAGGAAATGTCAGTTCTTCATACAAAGAACACCTTCTTTTACAAGTATTTAGATTATTTTTAAAAAATAATTTTTTTCTAATTAAATAAGCATTTTTGTTGCACTAGTAAAAAATTTCATATCCATTTGCTGCAAGTCAACACACAGGGAACACCACATAGTTATGAAATTATTATGGGAGCAAAAGACCAAAACTTGACGATTCACTGTAACACATGAGCTCAGCCCAGAACACTTGAACCTAACTAGAGGAGCTAAGAAAACCACAAAGCTATTATTCTTTATAGCCATTATTTAAGGCCTACTATTGCTTACATACACATGTAAGCAGATGGCACTGAATGGTGACACAATCTCAAGCTTGTTCTATTGGTGACAGTAGTCCAAGTCTAAAGCATAATGGGAAAAACAGGATAAATCCATCACTGAAAAACCCTTTTTATCTATGGTTTAAACTACAGACACAGGTTGGTTCTTGAATTATAATGTTATCATATTCCAATTTAAAAATTATAACATTTGAGTAGGAAGTTACTAAGCATTAAAAATTCAAAGGGATATTTTATAATTGAAGTTTACCCTAAGTGTGAAACACAGTATTCAAAAGGCACAGGAACTTTTTAAGAGAGTAGACTAATATTTGATCAATTTTGAATTAACTAAAGTCCCAGACTTCTTATCATTTGAATGTATAACACCATCAATATATCCTAATATCTGAAAACCTAAACATACAAATAAAGGCAGGTCTAATAATTTTAAGATTCACCTTCCCCAAACACTTGCCCATAATTTTCCTTAAGTTAATCTGATATTCTCGTATGATTAAATTTGTAAAAGTTCTACTCATGTCAACAAAAGTGGGAGGTATATGTCTACACAGCAAATAGATAACTGTATTTAACATGCAAAATGATTGTCTGAAGCATGAAAATTTCATACCAGGTTTACATATGTCATTAAACTGAAAGATTAGAATAAAAAGAGGAAATGCTGATTTACAGAAATCTAGCAGAAAAAAAAATTTGACAATATCAAGAATCAAAATATCACATAAAGTATCTTTTATAGACCTGTCACATTGTAACTTTAGCCTAACAACTGGAAATAAATTTTAAAATTTGTTCCTTCTTCACAAAAACAACGCTCTTCAGTCTATCTAGATTTACTGGACTTCCAACTCAAAGCAACAAGACAGACCACATACTACATAAAATTGTGATCATTATATTGCTACAAATGGTGACAGACCTATCATATCCTCTCTGAAGATCTCAGTAGGCTACAATGTTATCACCCAAAGTATTCTATCCCCTTCAACATTAATTTACCTCGTCTTAACCTTTATTTCATCAATTTCATTTCTTCTTTTTGTGAAAATTAATTTTGTATGTGTGTGTCTTGCTACATACCCCAGCCTGGCCTGGAACTCACTAAACCTAAGCTGGCCTCGAACTTGCCAGTAAATCTTCCTGCTTCAGCCTCTCAAGTGCTGGGATTAGAGGCATGTGCTGCCATGTTGGGCACATTACACACACATTTTAAAATCCTACTTGCCATTAAATGCCTCAGAATAATCAGTTCATATTTCTAAACAAACCACACATTTTGATATACTAATGGAACACAGAAACAAAAGATTCCACTACACACATATACTACTACAAATGTCAGATATTAGGTATACAATATATGTATGTATTTCTACTACTGCTATTGCATTACATTATTTCAGAATATCATAGTAAATTTTTAAATGATTACAACATTAAGTAAGGATTATAAATAGAACCAAAAGAGGACATCTCTTGATTATAAATACTAGGGTCTAAAATAGATTTTTCAAAATCTTTATGAATTACTTAACAAAACTTAAGAGAAAATTTCACTTTCTTTTCTTTCTTTTTCTTTTCTTTTTTTTTTTTTTTTTTGGTACTTGGGGGTTTAACTCAAAGCTTCACACATACTTTGCAAGTGCTCTACCACTAGGCTGTACCCCCAGACAATTTTTAATTTTTTATCTTGAGTCAGGGTCTTACTAAGTTCCCTAGGCTGTCTCTGGCCTTGAATCTGCAATTCTCCTGCTTCTGCCTCCCAAATTGCTGGGATTAAACGCATAAACCACAGCATCTAGTCAAAAATTTTACTTTCTAAGTGTATGATGTTTATTTCTCTCCTTGAGATTTTTACAAAGTAATTTATTGTAAATAATTTAAACCTCCCCAGGGAGGAGTATAGAAGAGGAAAAAAGATAGCTGAAGCCACTTAATTCTGTCTGAAGAAACTTTCTAAATTCATCTAAGAGGAAAATGGTGTTGTGTACTGAAGAAAAGATTATAAGGACAGAAGTAGTTTCCTGTCATTGACTCAATGATTCACATTTGTATGAAAACAAGATACAAATATTTACTGATCACCTATTTTCTGCCTTCTACTGCAGAAACCCTCCTGGAAGCTTGATATCAGCATGATTTTCCACAATTGGAGCTGCATGAATTTTCATAAATATACAATTACAAACTGTAAGTTTCATCACCTGTAAAAATAGGAGAACATCAGTATGTACTTGACAGATTTACTGTGAAGTTTAAATGGGATGTAAAAAGTCTACATTCAAAAAAATTAGTTCCTTTCTCTCCACAGATACCCTAGAAATTACAACATTTATTAGATTCTAACCTTTCTATGAAAAATCTTTTCCTGAGTGCTAAGATTACAGGTGCGTGCCACTAAGACCAGGCTCCATGAATTCCGTGTCTTTATATATAATTTTTTTTTCCAGTACTGAGTTGTTAAACCCAGGACCTTGTGCATGCTCTACCACTGAGCTGCACTCCTAGTCCCTTTTATTATTTTTTTGAGACAGGGTCTTGCTAAATTGTGCAGGCTGCCTCTGGCCTCAAATCATGATTTGCCTGCCTCAGACTCTTAAGTAGCTGGGATTACAGGTGTCTGCCACAGGGCCTAGCTGAATTCCATGTCTTTAATGACTTTTTTCTACCAACCACATTGATATTTTACTAATCAAATAAGTAAAGGCTAATTGTTGTCATTGTTAAGTGTTGTCAAGTCGGTGTCCAACTCATAGCGATCCTATGTACAACAGGTGAAACAGTATCGTTAGTGCTTCTCTGCTATTCATAGGGTTTTCAATGGCTGATTGTTTTTTGGGGTGTGGGCTGCCAGTTCCTTCTCCCTAGCTTACAGCACCTGGTGTTCCCAAGTGGTCTGCCACCCAAGTACTAACCAGGCTAGACCCTGCGTAGCTTCTGAGATCTGATGGGATTGGATGCCACAGTAGTATGGCTGCAGGCAAAGGCTAATTAGAACTCTCAAATTTTCAAAGACTTAAAAACTAATGAAACTCAAAGCTTTCCTTTTTCCCCTCCTCGGCCTGGTGATCAAATCCAGGGCCTCTTGAATGCTAGGCAAGTGCTCTACCACTGACCTATATCCCCAGGCCCAATGCTAGGTTCTTAAGGGGCAAGCACATTTTCATTGCCAACCTGAAAATCACTACAATGTACAATAGTGAATTGTTGTAATTAGCCTCAGAGACTTGAGTCTACATAATTATTGGTCAAAGACACACAATATTTTGCCTGTACAAATCTACTGAGAACAAATACATAATTCTTATTAGGCTTTTTTTGCAATATGAAAAATAATTCATTCTCTCTCTTCAGACCCCTAGGGAAAATATATAGACCATTAGCAATTTTGTATATCTAAAGAAACTACTGGTTACCCCACAGATTTAGTTTTAGCCAGTATTAGTAATACCATCTTCAAATTCAAGTTATACACACTCATAAAGGGAAGTAATGATATCCAGTGTCTTTCCTTTATATTTATCACAACAAAATCCAAATCATGACCCACAGAACTATGTGATTTGTTCTTTACTAACATCATCTACCAATCTCTTCCCAGCCTTACAGTAACAAGGGCCTTGTTATTCCTCAAACATGACCCTGCTTCCCACTTCAGGGCCTTTGTACCAACTGCACTCTCTTTCTGGTCCACTTTTCTAGAAGATCATTACATGGTGTAGCATGCTATCATTCAAGTCCCACATTAAATATCACATCTCAAGGAGCCTTTCCTCAACACTCAATCCAAACCCTTTCATTCACTATCATTTCACCCTGCTATAATTTCTTCAGAGCATTTAGGACCTCTAAAATTATCTTGCTTACTTCATTTATTGTTTCTCTCCACCTGTACTCCAGTCTTCACTGGTGTAAAGAACTTCAGCAGTCTTATTCATTGCTAAGTGTCTGGTTCCAGGAATAGTAGCAGACATCCAATAATCACTCAATAAATAACTTGTTGGATAACAAATCAAACTGCTTTATATTATTTTGAAAAGTGACTCGGACTTTTTTTTTTTTTTTCAGTACCAGTAGATTGCTGGGAATTAGCTCAGTTGGTAGAGAGTTACTCTATAGTCTCTGAGGTCCAGAGTTTGATTCCCAGCACCACAAAAATGGGAAAAGGACATGGCAATCCACTCCTGAGGCAATCCTGAAACAATCAGCACCTAACAAGAAGAAGAGGTTGAACCCAAGTACCCACATATTTTGCAACTGCTCTACCACTGAACTGCACTTCTAGCCCATTTTTTGTTTCTTATCTTGAGACAAGATCTCACTAAATTATCCAGGCTGCCTCTGTACTTGAACTTGGGATCCTCCTGCCTCCACCTCCCCAGTTGCTAGGATTATAGGCATGTGCCACTGTGCCTGGCTGGACTCCTGGTTTCTTAGTGAAGACTTACATTTAGCTTTCAAAATTGCTGATACAAAAAGAATAAGAAAAAGTTATTTTGATAAAAAGAGTAGGAAAAATATACACAACATTCTATTCAACCAGTAGGCTTCATTGTCTTTGGTGTTTTGGCATACAAGAACATAAAAGTCTATTCATATTTCACAACTTCATATGTCTACCTTATGTAAAAATTAAATGAACTAGCTAGGTGCTAGCACTAGCTAGGTGGTAGCACACACCTGTAGTCTCAGCTATTTAGGAGGCTGAGGCAGGAGGATCACTTGAGTTCAAGAATTTACGATCAGCCTGGGCAACATGGTGAGATGTCATTTCTTGAAATAATAAAAAATTAAAACATTTAAAGAATTATAACAGTAAACTGCTAGCTACTTAATCTAATAATTTCTTTTCCCTGACTAGATGCAAACAGATTTCTAAGAATGTAACACATATAGACGGGCCATCATAGTGACAGTGCCAGAATCCCCAAACCAGGGAAGATCTTGCTCTCTCATCTATAGTCGGAGGATAGGAGAGAGGAAGAGAGAGTAATCAGTCATAGGAGAATAACTATAGTTCTGATATCTGTTAACAAACATGCAGAAATATCCTCAATTCTATTCAAAATAGACTCAACTAGACTCTTATAGTTTGTGATATTAAATCACTGTTTTGAATACCTGAGGTACCTTTAGTAAATAAAGTACCATTTAGTTGACCAGATCTGGCTTTTGCAGTTTCGCATAACAAAAACAGTATATTTGTAGAAAGTAACACAAACACAATTCCTAAACCCATGTGCTACATTTGCTTATGAATTTAAAATGTTTTTCAGTTCAATTTGCATATAGTATAGTGCATTTCATTATGTGACTTTCACACAATTGCATCCTGTACCTTGCACTCGTTCTCTCCCTCTTTACCACCTTATATTGCTTCTCCTCCTTCCTTTTGTCCCTTCTCTCTCCCTTCCACTAGATCCCTCCCCTTTCCAGATAAGTCCCCTTGTATTTTCCAATCTTAGATACAAACAATTACCCCCTATACATATATATGTATTTATACATTTTTTTTCCTTTAAGGTAGATCTAGCTTCTGCATATGAGTGAAAACATGCAATATTTCTCTTTTTGAATCTAAGTTATTTCATTTAAAATGATGATCTGCACATCCATTTATTTTCTTGCAAATGCCATAATTTCATTCTTCTTTACAGGTGAATAATATTCCATTGTGTATATATATACCACATAGTAAAAATCCATTCATCTGTTGATAGACACTTGAGTTGATTCCATATCCTTGCAATTGTGAACAGTGAACTATATAAAATATTTTCAAGGATACTTTTAAGGGAAAAGGTTTGAATGAAAAATAATAACATTCTGAGGATGCAGCTCAGTGGTAAAACACTTGTCTAACAGGTACAAGGTCCTGAGTTTTGATCCCCAGCACTGAAAAAATTAATATTAAGGACTTCATTTCTAAATTTAGATAATATTTGAAAACTGAAAGAATCATTAAGAAAGGTATGGTTTAATAATGCAAACATCTTAGAAGTACCAAAACCTGTATTTTTAAAATATTGGAGATTGTCTCTTTTCTCAACCTAACAATAGAAAGCAGATAATTCACAATTCATCACAGTCAAAAATAAATATTAATATCAATCTTCTGCCAACTTGCTTAGATATTATTCACCCAAATGGAAAGTATAGATAGAAGTAGAGTCAGGTACTAGAATAAGTAAAAATAGCATCTGCAAACTCACAAATGATTTTAATTTTCCTTACAATTAATGTACAGTCATTTGTCACTTAATAATGGGGATATGTTCTGAGAATCACTGGGTGATTTCATTGTTGTGCCAACATCACTGAGTGTACTTACACAAACCTAGATGGTATATGTTTGTATAGGGGGGAATTAGAAAAATTAAAGGAGGGGAAAAGCAGGAACACTAAAAGCAATGTTTTTTTCTAAACATCATACACTCCATTTTCTTTTTTTTTCTTTTTTTTCTTAGAAATTTTTAATTACATCATAATGTGATTCATTTTGACATGCTTTTCATTGTGACAATTTTCATATATGCAATTTGATAAGCATTATTCATATAGGTTACCCCTTACCCTCCTCTATGTTTC